>JADBJO010005973.1:47500-72500 GCA_016801955.1 Conus betulinus | reverse complement strand
TGTACGGAATCCTGCAAACGTGCTGTTGACGAGAAGAAACTAAAATACAAAGAATATGTTAAAGACAAGCCGAAAAAACAATGTCACTATGAAACGGGCCAAGAATATGAGCAGCAGAGTCATTGAAAAAGCTAAACGGGACCACTGGTCGTCCTTTTGTCTCACCGAAGTCTCAGATCACCACGACGTTAAAAAAGTTTGGACAAAGGTCCATGAAATGAAACAGGGGACTGAATCTTCCAGCGTATCCAATTACTTTAGAAAATGAGCAATTTCCAACTGCTGCTCAAAAAGCCGAAGCGTTCGCAGGTATATTTGCAAAGAATAGTTCCACAAATAGCCTTTCTGATAAATGCAAAGCTATGAGGGGGAACTCAAAGAATAACGATTTCTATTGTGATCCAGAAGAAAAAAATAACCATTATCTAAACGCGGATATCACTCTACAGGAATTAAGAAATGCAATAATATCATTACAAACAAAAAAAAAAAACATCAGTTGGTCTGGATGCACTTTCGAATGAGATGTTAAAACACCTGCCAGAAAATTTTGTATCGTTTCTTCATAACAAACATCATACAAAATGCTGGCAAGATGGAAGTATCCCTTCTGTTTGGAAAGAATCTGTAGTCGTGCCGATCTTAAAGCAGGGCAAACCTAGATCCAACATAAATAGTTACCGTCCGATTGCCCTCACCTCTCACACGTGTAAGTTAATGGAAAGAATTGTTTTAAGTAGGCTTGTATATCACTGTGAGAAAACGTGGTATAATTCCGGCTACACAAGCAGCAGGCTTTAGAAAAGGCAGATCAACAATAGACCACCTGGTAAAATTGACGACTCATGTAAAACAACAATTTGCAAGAAGAAAAAATATCCTCGCTACTTTCTTTGATGTCAGAAAAGCGTATGATCATGTTTGCATGAGAGACTTTTATATAAACTGAAAACCATTGGTCTTTCTGGTCATATATATAACTATATTAAAGCACCTCTGACCAATAGAAGTATGGAAACAAAGATACAAAATGTTTATTCTAGTAAGAGATGTCTACAAATGGGCATTCCTCAGGGATCGGTCATCTCTCCGCTACTTTTTAATATTCTGATATGCGACCTCCCAAAGCATTTATCTAAAAAACTGCTCCTTGGTGCAATATGCTGACGATATTTGCATGTGGATGAACGTAACTTTAAAGAAGAAAACTTCAGTCAGATCTTTCAATTTTATTAAAAAAAATATCAGCGTGACCTAGATAATATAGCAATATTCATGTTTGAAAACAGCCTTAGTTTATCGGCAGAAAAAACCCACATGATGTTATTTGACGCTGGTGGAAGTACTTGCAATATTCCTACTTTTAAGGTAGATAACAATGTATTGAATTATGTCACCGAGATCAAATTTTTAGGAGTAAATATTACTCTAAATTAACTTGGAACAACCATATGAACATATTGTCAACGAAGCCAGCAAATCTCTTAATCTTCTTAAAGTAATCAGTAAACAAAATTGGGGTGCAGATACACAAACTTTAGTACACCTTTCGACATCTCTCGTAAGATCAAAATTATCATACGCACAAGAAGTGTTCTTCAGCGCACCAACTATTTACTTAAAAAGTGCAAAGCATAGACTGCAAGGCTTTTAGACTCGCACTAGGTGTCCCATTTCATGCCAGTGCAACAGGAACGTATTAGGAAGCTGGAGTTCTGCCCCTTGACGACCATAGAAACTTGGCCTGTGCTAAATTCATCCTACGTAGCTCATCCGTTCAGAACTCAAGCAAAGATGAATTAGCTTTACGATCAGATTTCCATTTCCCGAAGCGAGCTAGATTTATTAAATCTAATACAACCATAATGACATATTCCTTTAAATTATTGAAAGACGCTGAGATTGATCCCAAGAATATTGCTGATCGTTTTCCTGTATCCCCGATTCCAAATTGGGAATTGCACACCGCATGTTTTGATTATAAATATACTGATCTACAAAAGAATGTGTGTGTGTGTGTGTGTGTGTGTGTGTGTGTGTGTGTGTGTGTGAGGAAAAGAAAAAAAGATGGTAATCCAGTAAATGCCTACATTTTTACGGACAAACTTTCACTAAAAGCTGTAAACACTATGAAACATTGAACTTCCTTTTTTTGGTTCAGTTTCAAAGCGGGGTAAACTGCATGCAGACATCAAAACACAAGCAACAAGAAAAACCCCCCCCCCCCCCCCCCCCCCCCCCCCCCCAGAATTACTGTTTAGCAAATGAAGGAATAACACAACGCGTTTCCACCTGGCAGGACAAATAGCAGCATTCAAACAATGAAGACACAGGACGAACACACAATCACTCATATCTACGATCTGGGTGCAGTTTTGGTCCCAGATCGAAGCAGTCAGTGACGGTTCGTTTTTTCTTTCTATTGTTATTAGTCCTGCCTGAAAAAGACCCAGTAGGTCAGAACGCGCCATATTTGTTTTGTAATATGTTTTGTTCCTTCGTTCTGTGGTCCAGTAATTCTGTTTTTTTTGCTTTTGTTTCTCTTTCCAGTGTAGCTACAAAGGGTTTTGCTTTGCTTTTTAGAAATGGCATCGCCATTTCTCTGTCTTTGTCTCTCTGTCTCTGTGTCTCTCTCTCTCAAACACACACACACACACACACACACACACACACACACACACACACACACACACACACACACACACACTCACACACACACACACACACACACACACACACACACACACACACAAACATGCACATGCGCACGCGTGAGCGTGTATACACACACGTATAGATAGATAGATAGATAGATAGATAGATAGATAGATAGATAGATAGATAGATAGATAGATAGATAGATTGATTGACTGACTGCTTAACTGATCGATGGTTAGAAAATTAGGTAGATGGGTAAATAGAAATATGAATTGAAAACAGAAAGATTTATTATTGCTTGTTTATTTGTCTTTTTTCTAAGGCAAAATACTTCTTCAAAGTACTTTCTTTTTCTCTCGGCTTTGTTCTCTTCTCTGCCTACTTTGGGTGCCGATGGATTCTGTTTTGAGCACTTGCTGCTGAGAATTCAACAGAACATAAGTGTTATCTTGCGCTGTCCTTTTATTCCTCCAGTCCTCTTTTTTTTTTTTAATTGAGTTACTTTTTTTTATTTACTTTTACTTATGTATTTATTTATTTATTTTTGTATTAATTTATTCATTCATTTGTTGATGATTGATTGATTGATTGATTGACCTGTCTATCTATTTATCTATCTGTTACCCGAGTCGTTGTATTAATGACAAAGGAATTGCTAATCTGTACGTGTGTTTCCACTATTTATTTGTTTCAATATACTTAGTCTTTGGTCAATCAGTCGGGGATACCATTTCGAGGAGAACGAAGTTAAAGGCTGTTCTGCATAATGAGTAGCTAGTGTCAGCAAACACTGATGTGAGTGGCAATGATTGGGTTGCGGCCAAGTAAATGCCGACAACTCTTGACCCTGAACACCTTTTGACCTCCCTTGTATCCAAATAACAAATCGATCTCGGGCATAGGTTGAGGAACACCCCACCCTCCACCCCCCACCCCTTTCCCTCCTCCCGACGTTGATTATTGCCGTTGGATTCTGTTTTTGAGCCCTTGTTGGCGAGAATACCACATGATTATATGCGGCAATATCTCCGTTTGATCCCAAGGGAGCGCTGACATCATTGGACGGGTCAGTGATGAGTCGGCGGACGAAAGTCGGCATTGTGAGGGACAATATGAATGGTTCTGCATTTAAGACAGGTCTTCGATGGTCCCTGTTCACTGCTAAAGGATAAATTCCTAATTACAAACTCTAACGCTCACTTTTTCTTTGTTGTTGAAAGCATACAGTGCATGACGCAAGGTTTACTGAGTACATCCCCTCAAAATACTTGAACATGTGGCTTTACAGAAAGTATCGCTATGTTCAGGGAAGGAATTGAAAGAGCTATCGCAGGGAGAAGTGACATCGAGGCGCGTTGATTGATCTGGCAAATGCGTATAGATCAACTTTACATAAAGTATCACGGGTCACAGAACAACAGAGAAATGATAGAGAAGGATATCCATATTTTTATCGAAGAGGTTCTCTCTCAAAGTATAAAAAAAACCATGAAACAACAACAACAACAACTACAACAACAACAACAACAACAACAACGACAACAACAACGGATCAATCAGAAAGTGTGGAAAAGTAATGGACTGTGCAGTTTTCCCACTGGTGTTGTTGTTTGCAATGGAGTCCTGTTGAAAGCGGCCATGATCCTTACAAGATCGGCAGACCTCTGGTATGGACACCCAATGCCCTCCCTGAAAGCCTTCATGGATGACACAATGTCCTTTCTACCCAGGAGGGAATAAAACACGCGAAATACTCAGGGTATTAGGTGGGTTATTTCTGTATTCTGAATGAGATTCAAATCAGTCAAATTACGAAGTTTCTGCACGTGAAAGAATGAAAGCAACTGCAATAGTGTCATTCACTTTATCAACCAGGCCGCTCCATCCGTGACTAAAGAACCAGCCAAGGGCTGTGGAAGGTGGTATGATGACAGCCATGAAAGTCCTAGAAGAGGTAGGAAAGCCAGGCAGGTGGTTGAAACAAGTCTGCTGATGAAGGACCATTGTGGCCCTCCTGGCAATTACTAGGTCTATTGCCTGCAGTTCATGCTGTTTCCTAAGCTCCTTTGGTCTCATTTGATTTAAATTGTAAACACGAAAAGGATTGAACTAGTGTGAGGTAAACTTATCAATTGGCACGACATTCCTGATATCCATCCTCGAGGGATACAAAAAAGGAACGTAAGGTCACTCACCTTGGTTGAAGACTGGCGAAACAAGGCTCTGCGATCGAAACCAATCCAGCCTGAACCCAAACTGGCAGAACATGCAAAGCTCAGCTGACAGTGAAAGAAGACAACGGGGAACCCCAAGTGCAGGAAAATATCAGAAAACACACACACACACACACACACACACACACACGCACGCACACATCTCTCTCTCTCTCACACACAGAGCATACATACACACGCGCGCACGCATGCATACACGCACGCACGCACACACACACACACATACTTACATACACACAGCAAGACCAACAGGGGCAGTGGACCACGTGGGAAAATACACTTCCAAAGAAGTGTCAGCTTACTGAACTGCGGCGCAAAGCTCTGCCAAGGATCAGGCACATCGAATACCAACCTGGTCATGTAGGGGAAATCAGATGACCGTGCGTATCTGCTCTGTCAGGGAAAGCAGGCAGCAAAACAAAATAGAACTCATTCAAAGGAGCGTTAATTAACTCATTGAATATGTATTTGGGGGACGCACGCAAGTTAAGAAGGGTGCCGACGCACATGCGGGTAGCACCGCCAGAAGAAACGGTACGCCACTAGCAGCTTTGGCTGGCACTGTTATTTCAGGCAGGTGGCTGCAAATGGTGTTTTGGAAATACTGTGAAATTTAGAGCATTACACAGCGTGGTTTCCGGGATACCGTGAATGACTGGGAGTGCCCAGAAGGCCTTCCAGAATGAGAAAACAATCCAAAGATTTTTGCACGAGACTGGATGTAGCTTTCCATTCTGAGAGTTCCTTAAAGCAGACTATTCTGTTTCAAACCTCTGAGCCGTATGAGGCTGATTGGAATCCGTGTGAACAACTTGTATAATTACTGTGTAAAAGTGACCCCCGTAGTGGTCGGGAATTTTCAATACCCATTTAGCGGAAGAGAAGCGAATGCGTGACACCCCATTCCCAGTGGAATTTTTAACGGGTGCATGGTTGCGCATGTGCGCGTATGAGTGCACAGATAAGCTTGGTGTGTCAAGCAGCTTAGTTCACTTAAGAATCACTATAGTGGTTACCCCCGTCCCGGACAGTGTGTGTTGAACAATTAAGTCGTAGGGGAAAACAAGTGCAGGTTAACAATTCTTCCATCAATATGGTAATGATTTGGCAAAGATTTGAAATTGAGAGAGAAAAAATACCTTTGAAATGAAATAAATGGGAAAACGTATATCACAAATATAAAAACCCTCCACTAGCTGTATGGGAAACTATTGCAATCCTCTCGAAGACAGTTCTATACGTATCACCTGCTACGATGCCTTTCGTCCACTGAATCGGACTCATCAAGAAGACACGGCTGACTGTGTCTGTGCTCTTGGCGTCAGATAGAGACACACCACAGTCCATAATTCTGTGGTGTTCCGACCGCCCAGGGTTCGAAAAGAATCCAACATCACCCCCAAAGCAGCCCGCGAAAGATAGTAGAATTAAACAAAACGAAAGTGTGGAGAGGAAAAAAAATTATTGAAAACTAAAGACATTATGCACGCAGTATAAAATGTAAGAGACAATCTTTGAGCCTATGCTTGAGGATCCATTTAAGGATGCAAGGGAGATCAAAAGATATGGAACAGTCTGAGTGGTCAGCTCTGCTGTTCAATAACCCAAGCATTGTCAGCGGCTAAGAATTGTGCAGGACAACCTTTCCTTGGATCTCGTAAGAGATGCAGTCACCCACTGATTGACCAAACAATATATGCTGAACAATTAAGTAGTGGGGAAAACAAGTGCAGGTTAACAATTCTTCCATCATTATAGTAATGACTTGGCAAAGACTTGAA
Source organism: Conus betulinus (assembly GCA_016801955.1). Lineage (NCBI taxonomy): Eukaryota > Metazoa > Mollusca > Gastropoda > Neogastropoda > Conidae > Conus > Conus betulinus. The sequence goes on along the minus strand of JADBJO010005973.1, from coordinate 65,827 downwards.
ATTGAAACGGAAAAAAACTTGAAGATGAAGTAAATGGGAAAATGTATATCATAAATATGAAAACCCTTCCCTAGCTGCATGAGGAAACTATCGCAATCCCTGGACAGTGTGTGTGCGTGTGTGTGTGTGTGTGTGTGTGTGTGTGTGTGTGTGTGTGTGTGTGTGTGTGTGTGTGCAGATAAATAGATTGATGTCTCTCTCTCTCTCTCTCTCTCTCTCTCTCTCTCTCTGTCTGTCTGTGTATGTGTGTGTGTGTATGTGTGTGTGTGTGTGTGTGTGTGTGTGTGTGTGTGTGTGTGTGTGCGCGCGCGCGCGCGTGTGTGTGTGTGAATGTTGCAGATACTTACGTTTGCTTCAGTGGGATGATCGAACTATTTTCTTTGGCACGTGGATAACATACGAGTGTCTGGATCATATAGCAGCATATTCAGTACGTATGAGGTTGTCGAACATTAAATCAAGTAATAAGTATACCACACCAGACCTAAATACACCATTTGTTGTTGTTGTTGTAAAATGAGTTATAAGGCCCCGTCGAAAAAACATAGACAAACGAATCACAAGACTAAAATACGACGCGTTTCGACCTCTTAGGCCTTCTTCAGGCAAGATACACAACACTCAGGACAACGAAAATGAAGGAGCAATCACTTATCTTCATCCAATTCGGCGCAAGATGGGCAATCATTTTTCAGATTTGTTTAGATTTCCGCCTGCAGTCGCCTCTCTTTGCAACTAAAAGTAACACGGTTAGTAAGTACGAGATGACCGGGTGTTATAGTAACATATTTGATTAGTCAAATGATGCCTATGGAACTAAGATTCCATATTCGCGGCTCCGCCACGCAATCGAAATACCGCGATCACAGTACAGACACAATTTCATCATGAAATCCTGACTCATAATGTAAATACGACAGAAACATAACGGTACTCTTCCCGAATGACTCCAGATTATTCGCTCTTGGCGAATTCATTGATCTTTATGTTTAGGATAAACACCAGTAAATGGAAATCAACTTTGCTTGTCATGATACATATGAATGATGGTTAAACAATAAAAACGTAGCGATTATTATAGCCCTGTTGGCAATGCGTATTACTCGTATAGTAAGTCTGTACAGCTTTTGTAAATCAGAATACTGAATGGGTTTCTAAGATGGCCTAACTAATGTGACAATTTTGGTGATTTTCTTCTTAATCTAGTTTCTCTGTATGTTATACAGGTATCTGTTTCATTGTGTATTTTACAACTTTTCATAAAGCAATTCTTCGTTTCTTCCTTTCTGTATTGATTATCACTTTGTTTAATTTTAAATGAAAATATTGATTTGATAAATAAGGCTCTGTTCCACATTCCTAAGAAACACACAATCGTAGTTTTGTTCACATTTTGTTTTCTTCCAAAATAAAACGTATGATATTACAGTCTGTTTGGTTCGTTGGTTGGCTGTTTTCAGGGCTTGACTTTTCTATTTTTTACCTTATTTTCTTTATTCCAAATCTTTTTTTAAATGCAAGCAACATAGATAACATCTCCCAATCTATTTTCTACGTCTGTAGAAAAAAGTATAAAATCAGAAATCACTGCTGCGTTATTGGATTCATACTTGTTGTACTGTTTATTGGTATATTGGTTGCATAAGTGGACAGACGTCTGAGTTTTTCAATGATCTGTTAGGTGGAGGTGTACATCTTTTTCTGGCTTTTATGCTGTAGTTTCAGTCAGTCTGTATATTAGTACTACGGACGTATATCTGAGTGCATGTTTTAGACGTGCGTACTGTATTCATTCATGATGACATCGCACAGTTTCTTGATGTTATATATTGTCAGAAGGTCACTGATCGGTCTAATGTCTAAAATGTCTTGACAAATGTATCCCTATAAGCGTTTTAGGTTCTTCCTGACTGTTCTACTGTAAAACGTTTAACAATACAAACGTTTTCTCGGTTCAACCACATGATATCGAAAATCGATTACTTGGGAGATGACGTTAATTCATTTCTCTAATCGCCGTTGTAGCAACGGTTTCTGTTTGCACCACGACTTCAGTGACTCCAAGACAAGCTGCATTAGGAACATGTTATTTTTTTGCAGACGTTTCCATTAAAAAAAAAAACAGTATAAGTAATATGATAATAAATAAACTTTAGTCAGATTGGGCAAAGCTAAATGTATCTTTCTGAGATTGGCTTGACAAGGTTTAATTGTCAGATGAAGGAAATCTGTTTTGGTGAGGTTCTGGTTAGTGTGCCTTAAGTCTCGCTTTGATTTTAGCCAGATTTGTTTACGATCAATAACAGAGCCGGCCATTCCAAACTTCAAGAGGAAAGGCTTCTTTTGTATTGCCCACACATTACTGTCACTGTAGCTGCTATTAACATGAAGCAGTTAGATTCTGATGGAGATCCATAGTCTGAATCTAAGGGTCCGTATCAAACGTTTGTATATATGTACCTAATAACTGAGTGGACGTGAATGTTTGCCCGTTTTTCATCGTTCGATAAATCTGTAGTGAAGAAGCGTTAAACAAAACCACTAAACTTTAGTGCATGATAATATACGCGTGCATGTAATGAATGTCGTGGTGGGTGTTGTTGTTTTTGGTTGTTGTTGTTGTTGTTGTTGTTGTTTTTGACAAGTTTAGGTCGAGGAAAATGATTGCGGTTGGAATATCGTCAAATCCTGTAAGACATCACGGTGCTAATCTCTCTCTCTCTCTCTCTCTCTCTCTCTCTCTCTCTCTCTCTCTCTCTCTCTCTCTCTCTCTCTCCCCCCCCCCCCCCCCCCAAACAAAATAAAAGAACGGTATGGTTTTATAAGTTTTAATCCACCACTGTGTGCGGCAATGGTCAACAAGCAACGTGGTCATGTTCTGGTGTCAGACTCTTGCACACAAAACAGATCATACTATTACCTGTGCGAATTTGATTCTGTGTCGGGTGCCAACCATACTGACGAAACACAGAATAATCAACAAGACGAAAAACAAAAACAAATAACTTTAATGAACATTTCAAGCTCCAACCACTCCTATCCTTACCCTCCTGTACGTTGCCCGGATGGTCATTGGGTACCAGAATTCCTGGCTTGTGATCTGGACAGTAACTGTTGGGCCGACCATGACGTCACTTTTCAGCCTTCTCGCGACGCCATGAGTGCACTGAAGTCACCGTGGTGCTCTCCGCCTAACATGTCCGAGTCTCTCTATTTTCTGTGTTCCAGCGACGGGAAGCGCCTGCCCTTCACTCTGGTTTGTGATTATCATGCGGACTGTACTGATGGAAGTGATGAGGACTTCTGTGTTCATCCGCCGTGTCCAGCCGAGAGAGGTCCCTGCCTGTGTGCGACAGTGGTCAGGTAGGATCTGAGAAACTCAACTGCAGCAATTTTGCTGTCCGTTCTTTCCTTCGTTCATTCATTGAGCGTTTCCGCTAGATTTTCTAGTAGCAGCTCATTAATCCTTGTAGAGATTTTTATCCCTAGACATCGGCCCCCATAGGCTGTGTCATATACGTTTCCATCTTTCGATGTTTAGACAGAAGTTTCAGCGTACCGTCTCATTTGATATACATTATGTCCCCCTTTTCTGTGTGTTCTGGATTTACTGGTCATGTAGCGGGGGGAATCTGCTTAAATTTTTTTTTTTTTTTTTTTTAGATTTTCCATTTTGCTCCTATGGAACGGGTTCTCAGTCTGCGAGTATCCAGGGTTCACTGGCAAGTCTGAAGAGCTTTTCACAAAATCCAGCCATCGCTCTGTAGTCCAGCTGACCTTCCCTCTGAGGGAATAATACAAAACACGCAATGATGAAAGCACTCCCCGATGGAAGATTTCCTGTAGTATCTCCTGTCCCTTTTAAATGCAAGCGTCTTTGCAGCAGTAAGCGTGGAGAGCTTTTCACAATGCAAAACAGTTGTGGCTAGTTGGCACTGTAATCTCGCCTTTGGAGGAACATAACCACAATGAAAGTGCTTACTGGAAGACGATTTCCTCTCATACCCCTTTCCCTTTAACAAAAGGTTTTGAAAGTGAAGTTTTTTTTTTTTTCACCGGAACCTATTATATTGTTTTTCTCCATTCCATATCTGAAAATTAGAGACATTTCAGCCCAAATTGTTATCATCAATATACTAGAATTAAAATAAAATGAAAAAAACAACGATAATCATAATGAATATCCCACGAGTGCAGGCATCGATTGACACATAAGCATGTAAGAAACATTGGTTTCTTCAACAAACGCTTAGCATAAAATTCATATAGATGTATTTGCGAACACACACAGAGATCCTGTGATATATATATATATATATATATATATATACAATAAAACAATAAATTCCAAGTATAAGTACCGAGCACCATTCCAGCAACTTACAGAGCAGCTTGGTGTTGCAATGACTGCAAGAAATATTGAATTATAAACAAGCTTGCTCTTATGTTTCAGATTGTAAAAATAGGGGGGGGGGGGGGGGTGGGGGGGGGGGGGGGGGGGTGATAAGCCTTCATATCTGCAGTGGTAGATGATTCTGCCTAACTGACAGTATGTGCTTGAGAGGGTGAATGGGGAATAATAAAAGCTTCTCAAAATGAACCTTCAGCAAGCTTATAGTCTCCGAAGTAGGATACCATAAAAGGAAAGAGCTCACTAACATATTAACTCCTGGTCAGATACCGATGTTTCGAAACCTGATTGTTTCTCCTCAGTGACCACGGAAAGTGGCAATTTGACTCCTCTGCCTTTCGGTTTTAAGAAGAATGCTATACCAGAAAAAGGCTGGTGTGCAATACCGTAGTATGTTTGTTGAGTTTTTTCAGAAAAAAAAAAAACAACCAAAGGTGCCACCTAAGAAGCAAAAGAAAATCCTGAAAGAGCAAAACAAGCTACATTTTCTTGTGAAAAGTAGAAAATATAAAAAATAACCTCTTAAGACACAAGTGCTGAGGCCAGTTCTTGGAATGAATCCGCAAGGGACTAAATTACAATAAAACAATAATTTCCAAGGATAAGTACCGAGCACCATTCCAGCAACTTACAGAGCAGCTTGGTGTTGCAATGACTGCAAGAAATATTGAATTATAAACAAAGCTTGCTCTTATGTAGGTAGAATCATCTACCACTGCAGATATGAAGGCTTATCACCCCCCCCCCCCCCCCCCCCCCCCCCCCCCCCCCATTTCTACAATCTGAGACATAAGAGCAAGCTTTGTTTATAATGCAATATTTCTTGCAGTCATTGCAACACCAAGCTGCTCTGTCTGTGTGTGTATGTATGTATGTGTGTGTGTGTGTGTGTGTGTGTGTGTGTGTGTGTGTGTGTGTGTGTGTGTGTGTGTGTGTTACTGTGTGTGTGTCCTTGCTTGCTTGCTTGCTTTTATAATCTGTGATTTTAAAAGTTCATGATTTAGAGGGCTATACATGATATCCATGGATTTTGCTCAGGGTAAAAGAATAATCGCTTTTTATTGTCTTGCGTTTGACAGTGTGTGCACGAGTCCAGCATGTGCAGCTCGTTAGATTCCCACTGTAAAAATCGCGCAGACACGACACTGTGCAACAGAATTATCGAACTCCAGACAAGTTTCATGGAGAGCAGGGATTTTATTATTGAAAACGTATCAGTAATTCACGACTTTCACAGCCGCTTACAGTCTTCGAGGAGCTTAGGAATCAGGAGCTACATTGTACAGGATTCCCAGAGTTATCCGACCTATTTTCAATGTCCGACCGTGCTCAAGCTTTTCCCAGTGTTTGTGCGATGTAATGGCATCTACGACTGCCCTTACAAAGAAGACGAGGCGGACTGTGAGACCTACGCCTGTCCTGGGTATTTTCGTTGTCGTCAGTCTCGCGTATGTCTGCACCCAGATCATGTGTGTGACGGTATAAATCAGTGTCCCCAGTATGATGATGAATGGTATTGCTCCTTGTCTTGTCCCGACGACTGTACTTGCCGGGGTCTTGAGTTCACTTGTACACGTGTGTTTCCTGCTGATGTGTTTTCCAAACATTCGATATCTAGACGTGTCTGGCAGTGGAATGAAAATACAAAGTTTGTTCAGGAATAAAACTGCTGGTGTATCTGACCATGAAGAATTGTGAAATAACCAGTTTGATCCTTCCAGAACTTCCCAACTTGAAGATTCTCGATGTCAGTTATAACCGGTTGAAGACTGTTTCCTTGGACACTATGAAGAATGTCTGTAACCTGAACTGTTTGGTTCTAGCAAATAATACCTCTAACTTCGCTTTTCCCTGATGGCGTCGCTGGGACGTCGACATTTCCGAACATTAGAACTCTGGATTTGTCTTCAGTGACGATGGCCAACCTAGACCTCGATAAACTACGGCCATTCACAGGACTTGTTCTCCTCAACCTTCTGGCAGCGACACTGAGTATACACTTGGAACACGGTTTTGTCCACCCAGTTCTCCTTGAGCTGGATCTCAGTGGCAGTGAATTGACAGAATTTCCTCATACGCTGCTCAAGGACCTGAACAAACTAGAAAAACTCCACACTGACGACTTCAAGCTGTGCTGTGTCCAGACCTTGCCGGACCATTTCAGACGGAGGGATTGTCACGGCCCTTCCCCTATGTTTTCCACCTGTGATCACCTTCTGGGAGGTAATTTGCAACGGATTCTGATGAACCTTCTGGCGGTCCTTACCTTGCTAGGCAAGGGCTCATCCTTGTGCTCCTTTTTCGGGAGAACGATGGAAAGAACGTCATGAGGATGTTGGTATCTCACCTTTGTGGGTCTAAATTCCTGACAGGATGTACCTCTTCATACTATGTGTAGGGGGCGAGGTATATAGCGGTTCTTACTTGTGGGTGGACATGGCGTGGAGGTCTGGCGTCTTCTGTAAAATGTCAGCTGTTATATTTGTGCTTTCCTGCGAGGTGGCTGTCTTTCTAGATGTTAGTATGACGCTGGAGAGATGTGTGGTTCTCACCTGGCTGAGGAAAGCTGGGTACCAGTGGAAAGAAGAAAGTGACCACATCAGTCTGTTTCTTGGCGTGGCTTGCAGGTGTCTGTCTCTCTACAGTTCCCATCATGACGCCGGACAATGAATTCAGCCAGACTAGCCTCTGCATACCGTTGCCACTCTCAGGTGATCAACCAGGGGGACATCACTACGCCTTCAGCCTGCTAGTCGTTCTGAACACCACGTTAATGGTACTGACAGTGGCAGGACAGATGTACATTTACGTCATAGTCGAGAACAACACTGTAGCTTTCATGATCAACGATGAAAAAGCCCACGAATTCACTGCGGCGAGTCGTGTCATTACTATTGCTGTGATGGACGCCTGCTGTTGGTGTCTCGTAACGTTGTGGGCTGCTTTAACATTTCAAGATGTATTGGATCCTGATGACTCGGTCTTTTTCGTTATCCATTTTCTTTATTCTTGTCAGTGCAGCTGTGACGCCTTACCTATATTTCTTGAACAGTGTTTTAGAACGTCGAAGACAAATGCACAAAGACAGAGTATTAAAACGTCTCACCTTTCATCTGAAGGCAAATCAAGAAAAATCTGAAATGCGTTGAGGGATCTTTTTTAGGAATAAATTTTCAAATATCATTTCATTCATTTTAAACAAGATATGAAATCTCTCTCTCAGTCTCTCAATCTCTCTCAAATCTCTCAATCTCTCTCTCTCCCCCCCCTCTCTCTCTCTCTCTCTCTCTCTCTCTCTCTCTCTCTCTCTCTCTCTCTCTCTCTCTCTCTCTCTCTCAGGGGCAGCGTGCGCACATCTGCCGGTAGATGCGCCTGCATACCTGCAACGCGTTTGAATTGTAATGCATATTAATTCGACAAATCGTATTTCGATTAATTTATAATGAATCTTCACATTTGACTGCCTAGTGTTCGTTCACTTCTTACGTGGGTAAGGGTTACCATGTGTTAGCTGCGTGACTGATAAGAAACAATAAGAATATAATCAAACACGTTCACTCCACCCAAGTGCACACGGACACATACACCAACACATAAATGTGTCTGTCCCCCTCCCAAAACTCTCTTGATACACACACACACACACACACACACACACACACACACACACACACACACACACACACACACACACACACACTCTCTCTCTCTCTCTCTCTCTCTCTCTCTCTCTCTCTCTCTCTCTCTCTCTCTCTCTCTCTCTCTCTCTCTCTCTCTCTCTCTCTCAAAGAGTTCTCAACTCCTTGTGTTGTCTGTGTGATAATGTATTACATTGTTTTTTAAACGGACAATATGTGTAATGGGCGTTGATATCAATGTGACCCTTAAAAGTTTTATGACGCTTCATGAACTAGGATATCACAATATAAAAAGGGAAGAAACAGTATAATCTGAGTTAGAATGCAAACAAATCAGAACATCTTTAAGAGAAAGCTAGGAATATTTCAGCAGAAAGATGCAGATTCAGGCAACTTAACTCACTGCGAAAAACAAAAGAAAGAATACATAGAATTGTTGCACCACCCCCCCCCCCCCCCCCCCCCCCCCCCCCCCAAAATAAATAAATAAAAAAAAAAAAGAAAAAAAAAAATCGCTCTCAGGCAGATTATTCTACAGAACTTGTATGTCTATTATTGTCCTGGTAGACGTTCAATTACTTTTATCATTATCCATGTGCCTATCTTCTGTATTTTCTATGAATAGAAAATAAAATGAAATACACAAAAAACACAGTTTAATCCTTGCTGTATCATATGGATATCAGCACACCCATACTGTGTAAGAAGCATTCCCTTAAAAGATGTATGGGGATTGTGCACACCCATGCTATACGGAAAAGGATACTCACTTTTCTTGTATACGGCATGGGTGTGCACACGTTCAGAAATGAAGAATTACTGTGATTTCTATACATCAGCGCATGGTTGTATGCAAACCCGGATGGTTAAGAACGCCTTTGTTACGCCTAACGCGCCTCATTCAGAAACTATTAAAAATATTTCACATTTTACTCACTCTAGTGACCAAATATGGAACAACTTGCAATAGGACCTCACCTACAAATCCGGTTTATTTCTGAGAATTAATTCAAATAATAAATAAACAAACTAATTAATAAAAACTATTTCGGCTTTTTCCACACGAGATCACCGGACGCTGCACCGGATAAATCGTATTGACCAACGAGAGACATTTGGCACATTTTTTTCAGTTGCTTTTTTTTTCCAATGATTTACTCATCTGTTTCATATACAATTGAAAAAGCTGAGATAATGTAAGCACCCAGCCAGTCACTGAAAGATGCCTGCATGTGTGTGTGTGTGTGTGTGTGTGTGTGTGTGTGTGTGTGTGTGTGTGTGTGTGTGTGTGTTTACACACGCGCGAGCACGTGAGATTGTGCAACCCTATTATGAATCTCACAGTGATTATGCAACTGTCATTCAGAGTTTTCCATGAATGGAAAAATTTTTAGAAATTTTAATGCCATTTACGAAACAGCAGTAGAGAGAGTCCGAATCTTCTTATCATCAACTTCACAGTGGCAAATAACTACCACCGCCACCACCACCACCACCACCACCACCACCACCACCACCACAACAACAACAACAACAAAATCATCACGACTGCAGTAAAGTTGGATTTGTGTCTAGAGCGCGAGATGACCTAGCCATACAAAGTCCCCAGCAGAGTTGTGTTTTCAAAAAGCATATCAACATGCTTGTAATAACTATATTTTACAATGCTCTGGGATTGACATTCAGCCTCCAGGATGAAAATGCGTGCTTTCCTGTAAACGCTCAGCAGGATGACCACACTGTCTCAAAACATTTCTAATGTACAGCGTTCTGTATTGACTCAAACCTGTCACTGACTAACCAGGTTTGGTTGTGACACACGGTTATGTTGTCTTTATCTAACTGAAAAGATAAAACTACTATTCCGCCGAACGAAAGAGGCAAGCAAACTAAAAGACCAAACACCACTACGCATCACATCCATTTTGCGCCCGGTTTGAAGAGATAAGTGATTGTTCGTTCTTTATTGTGGTTGCTTTGAATGCCGTTTCTGTTGCCTGAAGAGACAAAAAAAAAAAAAAAAAAAAAAGGGGGGGGGGGGGGGGGGGGGGGGAAGCGCGTCTTGTGTTGTCTTGTAATTTGTTTGTCTCTTTCGTTCGGCGGAAAGGTAAATTTTTTTTCTTTTTTTTTTTTTTTAGTTTGATTCCATTTCCGTCTGCAGTCTCCTCACTTGAACAAACAAACTTGTCTTTATCTGCTTGACAGAGAGGCCATATTTTTATGTATTAAAAACATTTCGTTCAGTTTTTCGTACGCTCATTTGCGTACGCATGGCTCTTAGGGTCCTCGCTCCACATGAAACACGTGCATGTGGTGTATTCGTCCACATCTTTTACATTAGACTCGACCTCAGCCCGCATATAGATGTTAAATGTAATTAAATGCGAACCGCCAAGAAAACGTAGACAAATGATCACAATAAAAAACACGACGCGTTTCGACCTCTTAGGTCTTCTTAAGCAAGATGCACAACACTCAGGACAACGAAAATGAACGAGCAATCACTTATCTTCATTCACTTCAGCGGAAGATGAGCGTTGAATGAAAAAACGAGGCTGCCAAGTAGGGGACATTAAGTGAGTCGAGGTAGAAATGATGATAGTTATATTGCTGATAGGAATAATGATAATGGTAATGATGATGATTAAATACGTTTTAAAAATATAATTAAAGACAGGATTGCTACACCACTTTTGGTGATACTATGGCAATAGCAGTTGTGGTATGGGAGAAAGGAGAGTGGGTTAGAGGATTGTTAAACAGCATGGTTGCCGTGGCAACGGTCTTAGTGGTGATGGCGATGGTGATGTTAATGGTAGTGATGGTAATATCAATAATAGCAATCGTTTTAATAATGATAATGATAACAACTATAGCAACGGTTACGTTATTCCTCTCACCAATCTGAGCTCTTTAACCTGACTTGCCCCTGTGGAGTGTACTCGACATTCAGCGGGGGACTTTCCCATTTCAAGGGGTGGAAGGACGAGAGTATGTTGCGCAGAAGGAACACGCTCATCCGGGGAGTTCAGCATTCCCTGGATCAACACACCGGGACTGCAATCTTCTTTGAGGCTTCCTTGGGATCAACACACCGGGACTGCATTCTTCTTTGAGGCTCCTTGGATCAACACACCGGGACTGCATTCTTCTTTGAGGCTTCCCTGGATCAACACACCGGGATCATTCTTCTTTGAGGCCGGGACTGCATTCTTCTTTGAGGCGTCCTGGATCAACACACCGGGACTGCATTCTTCTTTGAGGCTTGCTTCTTCTTTGAGGCGTCCTTGGATCAACACACCGGGACTGCATTCTTCTTTGAGGCTTCCTTGGATCAACACACCAGGACTGCATTCTTCTTTGAGGCTTCTTTGAGGCTTCCTTGGATCAACACACATTCTTCTGCATTCTTCTTTGAGGCTTCTTCTTGGAGGCTTCCTTGGATCAACACACCGGGACTGCATTCTTCTTTGAGGCTTCCTTGGATCAACACACCGGGACTGCATTCTTCTTTGAGGCTTCCTTGGATCAACACACCGGGACTGCATTCTTCTTTGAGGCTTCCTTGGATCAACACACCAGGGACTGCATTCTTCTTTGAGGCTTCCTTGGATCAACACACACGGGACTGCATTCTTCTTGAGGCTTCCTGGATCAACACACCGGGACTGCATTCTTCTTTGAGGCTTCCTTGGATCAACACACCGGGACTGCATTCTTCTATGAGGCTTCCTGAGGCTTCCTCAACACACCGGGACTGCATTCTTCTTTGAGGCTTCTTGGATCAACACACCGGGACTGCATTCTTCTTCTTTGAGGCTTCCTTGGATCAACACACCGGGACTGCATTCTTCTTTGAGGCTTCCTTGGATCAACACACCGGGACTGCACTTCTTTGAGGCTTCCTTGACTGCATTCTTCTTTGAGGCTTCCTTGGATCAACACACAGGGACTGCATTCTTCTTTGAGGCGTCCTTGGATCAACACACAGGGACTGCATTCTTCTTTGAGGCGTCCTTGGATCAACCCACAGGCACTGCATTCTTCTTTGAGGCGTCCTTGGATCAACCCACAGGCACTGCATTCTTCTTTGAGGCGTCCTTGGATCAACCCACAGGCACTGCATTCTTCTTTGAGGCTTTCTTCTTTGAGGCTTTCTTCGTTGAGGCATTCTTCTTTGAGGCTCTGTCTTTGAGGCGTCCTTGGATCAACCCACAGGCACTGCATTCATCTTTGAGGCGTCCTTGGATCAACACTGCATTCTTCTTTTTGAGGCATCTTTCTTTGAGGCTTTCTTCTTTGAGGCGTCCTTGGATCAACCCACAGGGACTGTATTCTCTTTGAGGCTTCCTTGGATCAACACTGCATTCTTCTTTGAGGCATCCTTTTTTGAGGCTTTTTTCTTTGAGGCATCCTTGGATCAACCCACAGGCACTGCATTCTTCTTTGAGGCGTCCTCGGATCAACCCACAGGGACTGCATTCTTCTTTGAGGCTTTCTTCTTTTTGAGGCTTCCTTGGATCAACCCACAGGCACTGCAGTCTTCTTTGAGGCTTCCTTGGATCAACCCACGGGACTGCATTCTTCTTTGAGGCGTCCTTGGATCAACCCACAGGCACTGCATTCTTCTTTGAGGCGTCCTTGGATCAACCCACAGGCACTGCAGTCTTCTTTGAGGCTTCCTTGGATCAACCCACGGGGACTGCATTCTTCTTTGAGGCGTCCTTGGATCAACCCACAGGCACTGCATTCTTCCTCGAGGCGTCTTTGGATCAACCCACAGGCACTGCGTTCTTCTTTAAGGCTTCCTTGGATCAATCCACAGGGACTGCATTCTTCTTTGAGACTTTCTTCTTTGAGGCATTCTTCTTTGAGGTTTCTTCTTTGAGGCTTTCTTCTTTGACGCGTCCATTAATCAACCCACAGGCACTGCATTCTTCTTTGAGGCGTCCTAGATCCTTGGATCAACACTGCATTCTTCTTTGAGACATCCTTCTTTGAGGCTTTCTCTTTGAGGCGTCCTTGGATCAACCCACAGGCACTGCATTCTTCTTTGAGGCTTCCTTGGATCAACCCACAGGGACAGCATTCTTCTTTGAGGCTTTCTTCTTTGAGGCGTCCTTGGATCAACCCACAGGCACTGCAGTCTTCTTTTTGAGGCTTCCTTGGATCAACCCACGGGACTGCATTCTTCTTTGAGGCGTCCTTGGATCAACCCCAAGGCACTGCATTCTTCTTTGAGGCTTCCTTGGATCAACCCACAGGCACTGCATTCTTCTTTGAGGCGTCCTTGGATCAACCCGAAGGCACTGCATTCTTCTTTGAGGCGTCCTTGGATCAACCCACAGGGACTGCACTCTTCTTTGAGGATTCCTTGGATCACCCCACAGGCAATGCATTCTCCTTTGAGGCTTTCTTGGATCAACCTACAGGCGCTGCATTCTTTTTTGAGGCTTTCTCCTTTGAGGCTTTCTTCTTTGAGGCGTCCTTGGATCAACCCACAGGCACTGCATTCATCTTTGAGGCGTCCTTGGATCAACACTGCATTCTTCTTTTAAGGCATCCTCTTTGAGGCTTTCTTCTTTGAGGCGTCCTTGGATCAACCCACAGGCACTGCATTCTTCTTTGAGGCTTCCTTGGATCACCCACAGGCACTGCATTCTTCTTTGAGGCTTTCTTCTTTGAGGCGTCCTTGGATCAACCCACAGGCACTGCAGTCTTCTGAGGCTTCCTTGGATCAACCACAGGGGACTGCATTCTTCTTTGAGGCTTCCTTGGATCACCCACAGGCACTGCATTCTTCTTTGAGGCTTCCTTGGATCAACCCACAGGCACTGCATTCTTCTTTGAGGCGTCCTTGGATCAACCCGAAGGGACTGCACTCTTCTTTGAGGCGTCCTTGGATCAACCAGAGGGACTGCACTCTTTTTTGAGGATTCCTTGGATCACCCCACAGGCTCTGCATCTTCTTTGAGGCTTCCTTGGATCAACCCCACAGGCACTGCATTCTTTTTTGAGGCTTTCCTCTTTGAGGATTTCTTTTTTGAGGCTTCCTTGGATCAACCCACAGACACTGCATTCTTCTTTGAGGCGTCCTTGGATCAACCCACAGGCACTGCATTCTTCTTTGAGGCGTCCTTGGATCAACCCCAGGCACTGAATTCTTCTTTGAGGCGTCCTTGGATCAACCCACAGGGACTGCACTCTTCTTTGAGGATTCCTTGGATCACCCCACAGGCACTGCATTCTTGTTTGAGGCTTCCTTGGATCAACCCACAGGCACTGCATTCTTTTTTGAGGCTCTCTTCTTGAGGGCTTTCTTCTTTGAGGCGTCCTTGGATCAACCCACAGGGACTGCATTCTTCTTTGAGGCTTCCTTTGATCAACACTGCATTCTTCTTGAGACATCCTTCTTTGAGGCATTCTTGTTTGAGGCTTCCTTGGATCAACCCCGCAGGCACTGCATTCTTCTTTGAGGCGTCCTTGGATCAACCCACAGGCACTGCATTCTTCTTTGAGGCTTCCTTGGATCAACTCACAGGGACTGCATTCTTCTTTGAGGCTTCCTTGGATCAACACTGCATTCTTCTTTGAGGCGTCCTTCTTTGAGGCTTTCTTCTTTGAGGCTTCCTTGGATCAACCCACAGGCACTGCATTCTTCTTTGAGGCGTTCTTGGATCAACCCACAGGCACTGCATTCATCTTTGAGGCGTCCTTGGATCTACACTGCATTCTTCTTTGAGGCTTTCTTCTTTGAGGCTTTCTTCTTTGAGGCGTCCTTGGATCAACCCACAGGCACTGCATTCTTCTTTGAGGCTTCCTTGGATCAACACTACATTCTTCTTTGAGGCTTCCTTCTTTGAGGCTTTCTTCTTTGAGGCGTCCTTGGATCAACCCACAGGCACTGCATTCTTCTTTGAGGCGTCCTTGGATCAACCCACAGGGACTGCATTCTTCTTTGAGGCTTCCTTGGATCAACCCACAGGCACTGCTTTCTTCTTTGAGGCATCCTTCTTTCAGGCTTCCTTCTTTGAGGCGTTCTTGGATCAACACTGCATTCTTCTTTGAGGCTTCCTGGATCAACACACAGGGACAGCATTCTTCTTTCAGGCTTCCCTGGATGAACACACAGGGACTGCATTCTTCTTTGAGGCTTCCCTGGATCAACACACAGGGACCGCATTCTTCTTTGAGGCTTCCCTGGATCAACCCACAGTGACTTCATTCTTGTTTGAGGCTTCCTTGGCGGACGTACATCGAGTCGACTCGGCTTTGGTGGCAGGGAGACCAGGGAATATTCCACATTTGCAGGGGTTTTTTTCCCTTTCACCAGCTAATGAGGTAGTTTATAGATCTGCAGGTTTGCTTGTTTCAGGAATGTGAGCGTTATAAACTTTTTTTTTTTTTTCGTTTCGTCCTTTCTCAAGGAATTAATTTTTGTGTGCGCAAGTTTTCGAAAGTTCATCATAAAACAAGGACACTCGGAAGAATGTATTATGAAGGCCTGGAGTGTCATTGTATCTGAAAATTTGAAATATGGCTGTACACAAGTTTATGTGTTGCAAGGGGGGGGGGGGGGGGGGGATAATAGTTTCGTTGTTTATATCGGAGTGGAAGAGGGGGCGAGGTTTTTCTAACTTACATCTTGGACCTTGTGGCAACCCTGCGGCAGATGATCTGATTTCCCTACCTCACTCTCACTTCTCACGTGGGCCGGTGGTGGTAATGAGTGTATGGCTTTTGTGTTGTTCTTCTTTTGCTATTCTTACTTTCCCTTAATAGGCTGTTCTGTTCATCTCTTCAGCGTTGAAATCTGAATTCCAGAGTTTGGTGAAAACGTTCCTTGAAGGAGCAAAGCTGGAAGTGCTGAACGAGAGGGGATTCTGCCTGTCTTGTAGCATGAGTGTGTGAGCATACGTGTGTGAACTTCTGAGCGTGACTGGCCTGGTCTCTCAGCCTCATTCTTCTGTTACTCCAGCTCTCTACCTGAACGTTGTGTGGGCCTGATAACCATCCGTCTTGCACAACTTCTCCACCAGGTTTTCTCTGCTGCAGGCCCGGTCCTGCAGCGAGACCAAGAAGCGTCACAGCCACTCGGAACTCTTTCTGGAAGATCCAAGCACCGACCTGATAAACATTGTGATTAGTTATGGCCTTTGTTGGATGTAAGATAAGTGTTTGAAAAGGCTTTTACGTGTCTCTGTGTGTTCTTCCAACATTCATTTTTCTTTATCTACCCTCATCTTGGTTCACTCTTTCTTTATTATCCCCCGTTCCGTTCTTTTTTTCTTTAGTGTGTGTGTGTGTGTGTGTGTGTGTGTGTGTGTGTGTGTGTGTGTGTGTGTGTGTGTGTGTAGTTCCTCTCCATCAACGTTGTGTGTGTTCCCCTTGGGTGTGTGTGTGGTGTGTGTTGGGTTGGTAAGGGGGTGTAAGGGTTGGGGGTATGTTTGGGGTATGTTTCGGAAATCTTTTAAATACTTTGCTAGGATAGTTCAGTCGGCCCCCACCCCCACCTCCGAAATGTGTTCCTGCTCTCTCTTTCGTTTACTTTATTTGGTGTGTGTGTGTGTGTGTGTGTGTGTGTGTGTGTGTGTGTGTGTGTGTGTGTGTGTGTGTGTGTGTGTGTGCGCGTGTGTGAATAAAGAAAAGTGAAAGGTAAATTATCCGTGGATTGATGTTGTCGGGCGCATCTACAGGTGGAAGGGACAGCCTTATAAAAAACGCCAGATGCGACAGATACATCAGACGCAGATTCAATCGGCTGTTCATTGTTTTCCTAATTGCTGACTACTGTGTCAAACCCTCAAACTACATTTGGAATGAGCTGACATGTCTCTGACCCTTACACTAAGGAACAGGAGGAAACACACGTGCCAGCTTCACTGGGATAATGCTTGATAGTCATACTGAATGTAGTTCTTTATTGGAACAAAAAGATCTCGCTCAAAAAGTTTATAATTAAAGAAAACAAAAGCTATGTAGGGGATTGCCGTGCCCTGTGTGATGTGAAAAGAGTGTGTGTGTGTGTGTGTGTGTGTGTGTGTGTGTGTGTGTGTGTGTGTGTGTGTGTGTGTGTGTGTGTGTGTGCGTGTGTGTGCGCTCGCGTGCGCGCGTGCGTGCGCGCGCGCGCGTGTGTGTGTATGTGTGTGTGTGTGTGTGTGTGTGTGTGTGTGTGTGTGTGTGTGTGTGTGTGTGTGTGTGCAATTTGAAGTCAGCAAGGTAAACAAGCAGCTTCATTTCTCAAGCTCTGCCTATATTGTACCCATGAAGTTGGGGGGGGAAAAGCCCTCGAATATAGTTAGCATAGACCATTTAAAAGAGCTGATTAAATTGCTGTTTTGATGAAAATAGTCAGTGGGAAGTGAATTGTAGTTTTAATAAGACCGCCTTTCATTAATTCTGATATGAGATTTAGAAAACATACAGAAGAACGGCAACAAGCTACTACAGGAAAAAGAAAACGAAATACAAATAAAGACACAAACAGAACCACAAGTAACGCCTATTTTATAGCGAAATGAAATAGACGAATACATTTTGGACAGATATATCTTTTTCAGCCGTCAGAAACAAAATGTTAAGGAGATTACTTGTATCTTTGATTTGATTCGTTTCCCCAAATGTGAAGTATCTATTTTGAGCCTAGATATCACAATGGGCGAAAGAAATCATTTGAAACAAGATTTGACCACGTCCTAAGATGGCACATGCAAACAAACAGAGAAAAATACATGCTGATGGAGGAGGATTTCTGAGACGATGAAGGAATAGCTATCCCGTTTAGATAAGCTTGCAAATTTGTGTACAAAAATGATTTAAGCACAACAACAACAACAACAACAACAACAACAACAACAGCAACAGCAGCAGCATCATAACCAACGATGACAACAACAGCTAAAACAGCAGCAGTAGCAAAAGAAAAACAACACGAACAAAAACATCGACAATGACAACAAGAACAACAACAACAACAACAACAAGAACAACAATAAGAACAACAACAAGAACAACAACAACAACAACAACAACAACAACAACAACAACAACAACAACAACAACAACAACGAACCGAAAGTACAGCTCGGTCTCAGCAAGTCCCTGGCTAATTTCAAATCTTGCCAGTAAAAACCGCCAACTCTTCACCTTCAACCACACGCTGTCATCAACAGCACCGAGATCAGGATCATGGACTAGTTACCAGGCAGCCCTTTGAGTGGCAGCGGATCTCCTGACGCAAAGGTGACACTGTGAACGACAACCGTGCGTCCTGGCTCT
>JADBJO010005973.1:40000-42500 GCA_016801955.1 Conus betulinus | reverse complement strand
ACCAAGAGGGATTCAAAAGATGTTATTCGACAGTTGACCATATGTTTACTTTGTTGGAATTTATACAAAACCAGCTTTGTTTCAACCATAAACAATACGTTGCCTTCATTTATTTTGAAAACGCGTTTGATTACATAGAAAGGAATAACAAACAAATAGGGTAACTGTTCCTCCCACAAGAAAACAAAAAACCGATCCTTTTGGAAAGTGGAATCAAAGGCAAGCTTCATAAATGCACTTGTAAGTCTATACATGAATGTTAAAGCTGGGGTCAGATTTGGAGTTAAACTGGCCGAGTATATTAATTGTACTCATGGATTTTCTTCGAATATTTAGAGATAAATTGATTGCGTTCAGACGGCAAGAATTATCATGTGAGTACTAGCGACAGATTTAACGTTTCGAGATTCTTTTGCTCTGTGCCTGATGTATAAACCTATCCATTGCTGAATCTGTACAGGCGTTTGAAGTGTGTAACGTCAAGAATCAGACTTGGTATGTCTGAAATTGCGGCGCACTATTACCGTCACCGATGCAGATTTGTAATGCCAACTTTGCAGACAGGAGATAGAAAGTGAAGTGAGTTTTTTCTGTTATGTTGTTAAGAGCTCAGTATATACCTTTGAAGTATTACAAAGTCTCAAATCCCTTCAGATTTACATTTCTCAGGGCATGCATTTGTGAACAAACAGTCGGAGATTTGTCGATTTATATATATAAAGCTTCTAAACTGCGGTCTCCTATGTTATCTTAGAATGATTTATGGTTATACCTGTGTATTGTCCCTGTGGTGCTTCTATGATTTTATTTGCTAGCACCCCTTCATTAGGAAAAATGGCCTAAACATTAGTAAATTCTCTCTCTCTCTCTCTCTCTCTCTCTCTCTCTCTCTCTCTCTCTCTCTCTCTCTCTCTCTCTCTCTCTTATTGTTTATTGTCGTTGTTCTTGCTGCTGCTGCTGCTGCTGCTGTTGTGGACCTTGCTGTTGCTGTTGCCTAAACATGTCTTGTGTCAGGCTTGTGTGTGTGTGTGTGTGTGTGTGTGTGTGTGTGTGTGTGTGTGTGTGTGTGTGTGTGTGTGTGTGTGTGTGTTAAGCAAGAATGTATTGTATTTCTCTCTGTGCATCAGTTTTCTGTAACGAGGCTGGCATTTGGATTCCTCTTTTGTGCTGTTTCTTTATCTTCTAATTCAGACTAATGGACAGTGGATTATGACTTTAAATAAGCAGAATGACAATGACTGAGATCATCAGAGCTATGTTCTGAAAGAGACTTCCGATATTGCCACTGAAAAGCGAAACTTGGAGATTTATATTTAATTGCACTGATTCTGCAAACTATGCGTGTCTTGGCGCTGCTCCACACAATGAGATTCTAATTCCCTCAAGAACCTCTGTTCAGCAGCACGCCTCCTTTGTTCCAGGACCACGTTCAGGTTGTAGAGAAATGGGTTGAGGGCTGAGTTGAGCGGCAGTACCAGCACGGCCATACCGACATTGACTTCACCTGGCACAGGCACTCCCACAGAGGCCAGGAGGCCGAGGAGGCCAATAGGAAACCAGCACAGAAAGTCTGACACGGCGATGGTGATCAGTCTCCGCGCGATATCAACATCCTGGTTCTTCCGTGTGGAGTCAGATTCTAGCGTCATGCTGTTGGCACGGATTGAGAGATAGATAAAAACCTGACCAGAAGCAATCAATAAGAACAAGACAAAAATTGAATACAATCATGATACCGAAAGCGTAGTTTCGTCCTAAGAACTCGTCTCTCGTGATGGGAAGAGGAATGCAGATCCCTGTGTGGGAGTAGAACTCCCAATGAGCTGTTGCAGGCAGCAGAGGAATCAGGGCAATAACCATGACAAGGAACCAGGTCATCAAGCACGTGAGATGGGATGACTTCACTGCAAAGTGCCAGCCACTGAGTGGGAAACGGAGAGCCAGAAAAAACGGTCCAGTGTGATGAAACAGACAATACAAGCTGACACTTCACTGGACAGAAGAGACAGAAAGCCGGCCACGTGACAGGTCACGCTGTGTCTCCAGCTGGTATCCTCCCAAAGGTAGGTTCCCCGGTACATGTGGTCAGCCACGCCAATGATGCACAGGTACACTCCCATCACACAGTCTGACACACACACAGGTGGGAGACAAAAACACTGAACCCAGACTTCCTTTGTTTTAAGACAAAAATCCTAATGACAAAACTGCCCACATTACCAATGACAGCAAAAACAGCAAAGACTGACAGCACCACGCGGTAAAAGTCTGATCGTAAAAGGGACTGGCAAGATGAGATTTCGTCAAAGGGGGCAATGCAATTCTTCACATTAAAATGGAATGGTAGCGCTAAAGGGCAACACAGCTTATAGTTCTGTGCAGAAAGTTCTTGAAGATTCTGAACGCCTTTGAGTGCATTCCTTTGGAAATACTTCAGCGGACATCCTTGTAAATCTAAAACAAAAATTTGTTTTAAGAACCCGAATGAGCCTTCTAGACG
>JADBJO010005973.1:27500-37500 GCA_016801955.1 Conus betulinus | reverse complement strand
GATAGCATAGCGCTCAACAGAAATCCTCTCAGCAATATCACTCTCTCGCCGTGTGTAAACAAGGAATAAGAAGTAGGACGCCAAAGCGAAGTAGTTCAGATGCTGACTGCCGACGCGTACAACCAGTGTTTTGGTTTTATTCAGTGTAGGCTTCGCTTGCGAGAGAGGGCAAACTGAAGGAATTATCATTGTTATTATTATGAATACTTATATAGCACCCATCCTCGGCTAGAGAGCAAACTCTAAGCGCTTTACAATCCGCATTCTCGTTTACACAACGGGCTGCCTACCTGGGTAGAGCCGACTGAAGAGCTGCCTGCTGACGCTTCATTCAGTCGTTTCCCGTGTCATCCATTCAATGTCGTTCACACTCCATTTTCTTTACTTCATTCCTTCAATTTCCCATGCAGGGTGCATGCTATGTGTAACGTGTCATTCATACCAACGGCCAAACTGGCCTTCTCTTCCGAAAGTTGGTGATGGGATTTTACGTGTGTGCAAGATGTTATGCGTGCGTTCACACATGGGACCTCGGTTTGTAGTCTCATTCGAAGGGAGGCAACCTCTGTGTTTGCGCTTATTTTTCTTGCAGTTGGACTGGCTGTGGCTTTCGTCTGTTGATTGTGTCCGGTCCTGTTTTCTGTTGCGAAGTTCCGTCTTCACTGTTCGTTTAGCCCGCTTCATTGCCGGAGGGGTGGTGGGTAAGGAATTTGGGGGAGTACGGTGTGAGATGTGCGAGGTTTTCTTTAGATTTTCTAACCTAAAAATGGAACGCTCTTGGTATTTAATTCTTTGCATACGAGCTCTGTGGGTAAAAGTTTTCCGATTGTCTGGCCAGCCAAACATAAGTATGCTTTTGTAAACTATTTTTATCTTGTATGTATTTTTGAACAGACTAGCTTCCTCTGAACGTAAAAACATTCTTGCTGCTTGTTCACCAATATCAAGTGCCAGAGTACACAACTGTGCTGTGTGTTGGTCTGGGATTTATGTGCGGTGCAGCCTTTTGGAGTGATGAATGAGCTCTCCAGTCGCTCAGGCAGCGTTCAGGGGACTGCAACAAGACTTCAAGGTGGTGGAAGTGATTGGTAGCTGATCGGATTACTCACCTGAAAAGGCAGATCAGAGGTATGTACGCTTCTTAAAGAGGATAGTACAGTTAGATGGAAAAGCTTGATCCAAGGAAGCCCAGCCTTGCGGCTCCTGTACCGGACCTGGAGTGCATATTATTTTCTGTCGAACAGAGAGCGTCGCCCTGCTCTGCCTTGGGATTACTTGGGAGAGAAGAGCAGTTGTACTTAGTGCCCACATCCAGTCGATGGCAATTGTCCCACACCCATGTGAATGTAAGTAGTTATGTTTCTCATTTACATTTGCTCTATGGAAAGGGGCTATAGATGAAAATACAAAGAAATGTGAACTGAATTTGTGAAACAAAGACTTTAAAACTTGATAATCAGCCTATGGAATCTTGACTTGAAGAGAAGAATTGGAGTTTGGAAATTTATTTCAATGTTTGTAGTCTCTAGGAGTATAAGAGCCCATTTGTCTTTGGGAGACTAATTTTGTTAATGCAATGTCGAATTATGACAAGCAGGGATTCAGGGATGTGTGAGTGAACTATAGGCGAGTGGTGCCAGTGATGCCAATGTCGGCGTGCTTTTTGTACTCCCAGTTGATTAATGTGCACAATTAGAACGTTTAAGAAGAGAGCCAGTATTATGCACAATATACAATGCATTATAATATAGTTTCTCACGCTATCTTTGATTTCTTCGTTGTTTGCAACCGGCACTGATATTGTGTTTTTTGTCCTCATTCTTTGTGTCTTGTCTACGGAACGCAAAAAAGCTGTGGTATCCAGCCAACCTCATAATAGCTTCTTGTTCCCGTCAGTATGTTGTAAACTGTGGACATTACATTCAAGTGATCATCTGCCATTTTAGGCCATTTTACGTGGTTAAAATTCCTTACGTCAGCCTACATTACAGTAAAAACCATTTTTATCGAACATCTTTTTAGAGCCTTTTTTTTAGGTTTCAGAAGTGGGAGAGAGATGGGCAAAGGACTTCAGTAACAATTCCAATATAATTAATGCACAAACATATACGATCATTACATGTCTTGCGGAGCATTATTACCATCATAATGTCACTTACGACATCTTCTTATACGTTGTTTATTTATAACCTAGGCGAAAACAACGGTATAGATCTAGTGGATCTCTGTTATCAGAAGTAGTCTTTTACATGTGAATCCGGCTGTATTCTTTAATGTCTGTGCCTTGAAGGTAGGCCTGTTTCCTGGAGACATTTTATAATGCTTCCTGGTATTGTATGCCATACAAGGCATCCCACGTGCTATTTCATCATGTATGACAGTGGTCTTTGATGCCAGGAAAGCAGTCCCCGTAGCCATTTTATGATACTCTCCAGAGTTTTGTTATGCCTTGGACGTACTCACTATAGCCACTCTGTGATGCTCTTTGGTGATTTGTTGTATCCTAGACGTCTCAAAGGGTTTCCAGCAACCTCTGATACTCCCAGCAGTCTTTGATTTGATGCTTGATGAGTCAGAAGCAAGGGATTCATAGGTCAGTCCAAGTTGTGCTTTGAGGAGATCGAAATCTGCCGAGATGAGCTGTGTAATTGTGGACAGCAATCTTATCATTCCTCTCTCATGAGCTTTGAAGGTCACTAGATCTGCTGATTGTCATATGTCTATCTCTTGTGCCATTCACTTTTTCTCTCAATGCTGTGAATAGTGAAACTGCAAGCAGTTTGAAACTAACGGTTAATTCAAATATGAGCGCCATGTAATCACAGTGGGTATTGACGTGACTGCTCATATCCATGTTAAACGCTTCTGGTTCAGTTATCAGGGGTTTTGGTGTGATGTTCCCTCACATTAAACAAGGTGCTTTATAATGTGTTTTATTGTATTTCCATGCTGGATCAATTATCAGGGGTGTTGGTGTGATGTTCCCCTCACATTAAGCAAGGTGCGTTATAATGTGTGTTTTATTGTATTTCCATGCTGGTTCAGTTATCAGGGGTGTTGGTGTGATGTTCCCTCACATTAAGTAAGGTGCATTATAATGTGTTTTATTGTATTTCCATCCTGCTGACTGTGCCGCGTCACCATCGCATTCCATGGCATTATGATTCAGTGCACTGATCAGCGCTTAACTCCCCTGTTTTAGCACAGCTCTGTATTCATATCACTGCATACCCATGACTTAAAATTACCTGTAATTTCCAAAGATTTCTGTCCAGCTAACCCTTGATTCGTTTGACAAAACGGATTTTGCTATCCATAATAAAAGATGGATGTGACACTACGGAGTTTAATTTTCGTGATCTTATTTTCAAAAATCAGTAGTTTATAACCTAATTCAGAAATGTAGACATTTCACTCTATTCCTCATGGTTCCTTGACATCACGATAGGTTTCTAACGGTGCCTGGTTGAAAACAAGAATGCATCTTTGTTAGTTTGCTTGTTTGTCTGTCTGTTTGTTTGTTTTGCTCCGTTACACGTACGACTGTCGTTTTCTTTGGTATGTACACGTGTTTTGAGTTTGTGCAATACGTGTTAAGAACAGTATTGGATAAGTGCACTGTTTTAAGTAAATACGGGATGATCTACTTTAGGCTGAACAAAAAAAATACTGTTGTGGGCTTGGTTTGATTTTAATCAAAAGTTACATATTGTCAGACGAAACGATTCTGCAAACAACTTATGAACATTCTTGGCAAAAGCGATGTGGAAACTAACGAGCGGACGACACCTATGCCACGTTTTGTACATTACACTGTTACACCAGTTTGTCATATAATATGTGTAACTACTTTGATGGAATTTAGGGAAAACAAACACACACAAGTAAACATTACATTGACTGTAATGAATTAAACTTTTAAAACCATGCATAGCAATAACCGAATTGATTATATATTTCTTCCTTATGATGTTGCTACTGAGTTTCATTATCAAGTCCGAGAGTTTCTCTTTCAATTACACCAGAATATGTGTTAACCTCGACATCACATTTTTAAGAGTGCACTGAAATGTCACCTTCTGTTTTTCATTAAAATAGAAGACTACTACTACCACTACTACTACTACTACTACTACTACTGCTACTACTACTACTACTACTACTACTACTGCTACTACTATGCTGCTGCAGCTGCTACTAGGACTACTATCATCACGACTACTACTCTTCTCCCCCCCCCCCCCCTCTCTCTCTCTCTCTATGTGTGTGTGTGTGTGTGTGTGTGTGTGTGTGTGTGTGTGTACGTGCGTGCGTACGCGCGCACACGCGCGCGCGCGCGTGTGTGTGTGTGTGTGTGTGTGTGTGGTTTGGATAATTGCTCTCTCTCTCTCTCTCTCTCTCTCTCTCTCTCTCTCTCTCTCTCTCTCTCTCTCTTCTCTCGCCTTCAACGCTGCATTTGATTGAGTACATGAAGCCATGTAGCTTAGTGAAAACTGCATAAAATTGAGAAAGCAGTTCATGTTTGCATGACAGGCACGTCCTGCGGATAGCGCATACTGGTGCGGAACCGTACAATGTGGAAACATGGCTGTGAGGGAGCCAGTATGCAGTTGCACATGATTCCATTGTAAGAAAGACGTTATTGGCTAATGGAATCATTCTGCTGCTTGCGCTAACGGACTTTTCGTCATGATAGGTTAAAAACAAAAGCAGCACGTCTTTATTATTGTGTCTATATGTCTCCACGTCAACATGTCTAACTCTAACCCGATCCTTACCACTACCCGTACCTTAAACTAAATCCCATTTTTAACCTAAACACATTAATACGGTAACAAACCAAGCCCTCATTGAAATGAGGATGTGAATGTTATTAACCTGGTGTCATAGAGATACAGTGACACATAGACACAGTGCCAAATAGGTATCGTGACACACACAGACACGGTGTCATTTAGCTATCGTGGATGTTCAGGACACGGTGGCATAGAGATACTGTGACATACAGACAAACTTTGACATAGATACCATGACATGCAGGCACGGTGACATATGCTAGTTGCCATGACATACAGATATGGTGATATATAGATACCATGATGTACAGTCAAACCGTGACATAGATACCATGACCTTGAACTTCGTAGAATTAGATCAGTTCGTTGCTTCCTCACTCAAAATGCCCTGAAGACTCTAATATCACGGCTTGACTATTGTAACTCCCTCCTTGCCGGTTGTCCCTTAACACTCATCTCTGAACTTCAAAAAGTTCAGAACAATGCCGCCCGTCTGATCTCCCGCTCCTCTAGATCTGATCACATATCACCAATTCTGTCATCCTTACACTGGCTTCCAGTTCAATCTCGCACTGACTTTAAAGTCTCTCCTGGTTTTCAAATCACTGAATATTCTGGCTCCCTGCTACCTCTCTGACCTCCTCCATCTCTATGTTCCGTCTCGCAATTTACGCTCATCCACCAATTCTCGTCTGCTTCGGCTTCCCTCCGCTCGCCTGAAAACTTCAGGCCAACGATCTTTCTCTTACCAGGCACCTGCTCTATGGAATAGTCTCCCTTCTCCTCTACGTAACACGGACTCTTTAGAGACTTTTAAAACCTCCCTAAAGACACATCTTTTCGCTGGGACTGATTAATGATATCCACTTACCACTGTGCACGTGTTTGCTGATGCTGAACGCGCTCGTCTGTCTGTCTGTCTGTCTGTGTGATTTTTTTTCCCGACGGTGTGTGTGTGTGTGTGTGTGTGTGTGTGTGTGTGTGTGTGTGCGCGCGCGCGCGCTTTGAATTAGAATTATAATTTTATCATGTTTTTTCTGTAATATGTGCTTTGGGCTCTCACAAGGTAAAGCGCCGTATAAATATCCTTTTACATTACATTACATTACACACAAACACGGTGACATATTAAATGCCATGACATACAGTCACGGTGACATATACATACCATGACATACAAACACAGTGACATATACATACCATGACAGACACAGTGACATATACATACCATGACATACAGACACGGTGACATATGCATACCATGACATACAGACACGGTGACATATAGATACCATGACATACAGACACGGTGACATTTAGATACCATGGCATACAAATACGGTGACATATGTTAAATGCCATGACATACAGACACAGTGACATATAGATACCATGACATACAGACATGCTGACATCTGCTAGAACCATTGAAATACAGACTCGGTGTCATACAGATGCCATGAGATACAGACTTGGTGTCATACAGATACCATGACAAACAGACATGGTGACATATAGATACAATGACATACAGACAAACTGTGACATAGATACCATCACATACAGACACGGTGACATATGTTAGATGACATGACATACAGACCACGGTGACATATAGATACCATGACATACAGACACGGTGACATATAGATACCATGACATACAGACACGGTGACATATAGATACCATGACATACAGACACGGTGACATATATATACCATGACACACAGACACGGTGACATATAGATACCATGACATACAGACACAATGACATAGAGATGCCATGACATACCGACACAGCAACATATAGATACCATAACATGGAGACACGGTGACATATAGATACCATGACATACAGACACGGTGACATATATATACCATGACATACAGACACGGTGACATATATATACCATGACATACAGACACGTGACATGTATATACCATGACATACAGACACAATGACATAGAGATGCCATGACATACAGACACAGCAACATATAGATACCATAACACAGAGACACGGTGACATATAGATACCATGACATACAGACATGGTGACATTGATGCCATGACATACAGACACAATGACATAAAGATAGAATGACATACAGACACGGTGACATGTATATACCATGACATACAGACACAGTGACATATAGATGCCATGACATACAGACACGGTGACATTGATGCCATGACATACAGACACAATGACATAAAGATAGAATGACATACAGACACGGGTGACATGTATATACCATGGCATACAGACACAGTGACATATAGGTGCCATGGCATACAGACACGGTGACATATAGATGCCATGACATACAAATACGCTGTCATACAGAGCTGACCCTGGCGAGAGTTCTCTACCTCCCATTAATCCAGTCGGTCTTCTTTGCCCAGAATTGTATGCCAGAAAGAGTCTGGTGTTTGGTCCGCGAGTGTGGTGTTTGTTATACAGAGTCTGGTATTGTTACACAGAGCGTGATGCTTGTTACACAGAGCGTGATGCATGTTACACAGAGCGTGATGCTTGTTACACAGAGTGCGATGCTTGTTACGCAGATTCTCGTGCTTGTTACGCAGATACCTTGCTACTTGCCTGGGAGGCCGTTCATTCCTCAGACTTACTTCATGGTCTGTCCAAGACAATAATCGCCTTCTACGTTGATCTGTAATAGGTCAGGAGTTCTGTTTTAAAGCCAGAATAAGCTCAGGTCAGATCCACGTAACTGGTCTGTTCACCAGATCAGCACTTGGTTGCAAAGTGAGGTGATTGCATGCAGACAGTGAAAAGGTATTTGAAATAACTCCGCCAATGAATATGGACAAACGAATTGTGAAACAAAAGACGACGCGTTTTAACATCTCAGGTCTTCTTCAGGCAAGATAAACAACACTGGGGACGACGAGGATGAAAAGCAAGCGTTTTCGTTGTCCTGGGTGTTGTTAGTCTTGCCTGAAGTAGACCTAAGTGGCTGAAACGCATCGTTTTGACTTGCAGTTCGTTTGTCCATGTTAACTGGCAAGTTATTTTTAAATGCCTTCCATCTGGAGTTGCACCTCTTCATGTGCCTTTCCTCAACTCTGCAAACTGTCGTTTGATGATTTGAACTCCCTTATACTACCGAAAGCAGCATTCTCATTTTCTACAGGCAATACTCTGGAACTCACTACCTTTCTAACTACGCTATACTCGTTCCTTTAAGACGTTCAACTTAATACGTCTGTTTGAATGTCAAATTGCAAAAATACCGACTGAAGCATTGCTATCTGTCACTTGCACATGTTGTTCGTGTACGAATAAGCTGTTCACCGTGTTATAGTGCGTGTTTATGTATGTGACACTGTGTGTGTGTGTGTGTGTGTGTGTGTGTGTGTGTGTGTGTGTGTGTGTGTGTGTGTGTGAGAAAGAGAGAGAGAGAGAGAGAGAGAGAGAGAGAGAGAGAGAGAGAGAGAGAGAGAGAGCACACGCGCATGCAAGTGCGTACATATATTTATGCCTCACGAACGCAGAATTCTCTCTCTCTCTCTCTCTCTCTCTCTCTCTCTCTCTCTCTCTCTCTCTCTCTCTCTCTCTGAGAGTGTGTGTGTGTGTGTGTGTGTGTGTGTGTGTGTGTGTGTGTGTGTGTGTGTGTGTGCGTGCGTGCGTGTGTGTGTGTGTGTGTGTGTGTGTGTGTGTGTGTGTGTGTGTGTGTGTGTGTGTGCTCGCGCGCGCTCGCGCTCACACTGCGAATACTTTCGTTATTGTTTTCGTTAAAATATTTACAGTTCCCAATGGCCTACGTGTTAGGACAGGCGCTGTAGAAATTGTCTTCATTATCATAATTATTCACTGTAACTGTTTTTTTTCCAAACTACGACGTGATGTAATGGTAAGTAGTGAAAACAAGGGGTTTTTTTTAGGGGGGGGGGGGGGGGGGGGGGGCTTTTTGGATATTGACTACTGGTATTCCAATACATATTCAGTCTTTGAGATGAACGTTGTTGGATCACAAAATGTTATATCTACAGTTTTATAGTAACTAAATTCAAATGTGTTGCTTTGCTCAGTTTTTATTTCTCCCACCTGATACCTTCTTTCCTCACGGCGCGCGCATATGTGTGTGTACTTGTTTTGCTCTTCTGCCTACGTAAGGTAAACTCCAAGCCCTTCTGACTGCGATACACACAGACATATCCAGGGTTTCAACCCTGTCGGTCTAAGGAGAGTATCCGCTGTGAACACACACCAACGTTCTGCCACAGGCCTATGATAATATAGCTGCACGTACAGCTCGAAGGTCAGTTTCTACGCTTGAAACAAAAGAACCCTACCTGCTTTTCTTTTTCTTAACAAAACTGCTTGACCTGAATGTTCATGTGAAAGAAAAGCCAATTGCCTATGTTAGACTGAGTATCTGCAATAGGAAGGAATGTGTGGGGAATGAGTCTATGGCATACGAACAATACTTGTCGTGGTCATACTTCGCTTATCAGCTACTCAAGGTTTTAAAGAGAGACTCTCTCTCTCTCTCTCTCTCTCTCTCTCTCTCTCTCTCTGTACATTTACGCACTCAAAACAATGATCCACACCAAACCAAACCAACCTGCTGAGTGGCGCCACACTGTATCGTGTCTCCCGTGCACGGCGGAAAGTAGCAAAAGTCTTCATCCGACTTATATCGCCACAGTCCCTCCGGTGGTCACAGACTAACGTGTACGGGACCCGTTGCACGGCGTCGTCACACTGGAACAAGGAGCTCTCAAAGCCACCCCCCTGTTGGTCAGCCACACTGGGGTCACCCTCAAACAGGCTGTGGCCACAGGGCAGAAAGAGCAGCGTGACATGGGAATCCCTGCACGTGATGTAAGGCACGGTGACATTCCAGGGCTTTGAAATAGTGAGGTTGATCCTCTCTGGGTCTTTCTGTAATCGATGACTATGACCTTCACATAGTGCGTAGGGATTTTCAAATATAGCTTCATTTTTGCATACGGTTTCGATCAGTCTTTTCTGCACATGCTGTTCGGGGATATGACCACAGAGATAGCGATGGAAGGAAACGTCTAAATCATAGGGAATGTAGGCAACAGTGTTGTCAGTCCACATGGCTGTCCGACCATAGCTGGGCAATAACCAAAAAAAAAAAACAAAAAAAAGTTCGTGTGCATGAAATGATTGTCACAAACACAATTCAAATACTCGCACATTTTAA
>JADBJO010005973.1:12500-20000 GCA_016801955.1 Conus betulinus | reverse complement strand
CACACACACACACGTAATCTTACACTTCTTTATTATTTTATGTTTAAAAACATTCTGCTAGTCACTCTTCGGTTCTCTGTTTTTCTCTAACAAGCTTTGGCAACCACTGTTTGTGGTGTCTGCCTTTGCTTTATAACGAATGGATTGTATCCTTTTAGATACCAAAATATACTCGAAACGCTGAAATTGATTCAAACTTCCCTTAATTTCTAATAACATGTCATTCTCATTTATCTGCCGTTACCTTCAATATCATATCACTTTCATTTCTCTTCACGAGGCTAAGTTAATGAGTAGTTATGGTCGTAGCAGTCGTCGTCGTCGTCAGAGGAGGAGGAGATGGATGAGGAGCAGCAGCAGCAGCAGCAGCAGCAGCAACAACAACAACAACAACAACACTAGTAGAATTAGTAGTCTAAAAAAAAAAAAAAAAACGGCAGTAGTAGCAGTAAAAACGAAAAATTGCTGTCGTCGTCGTTGTCGTCGTCGTTCTGGGAGAAATTATGGCGGTGGCAGCATATACAGCGGCCGTGATCTTAGCAGTGATGGTAGGAGCAGCGAGAGCAGTAGTAACAACAATAACAGCCATTATCAGCATAGACAGCGGAAACAGTAGCAGCAGCAGCAATATGTGTAGCAGCAGAAGCATCAGCAGCAACGGTAGTAGTGGCAGCGGCGGCGATGGTGGTGGTGGTGGTGGTGGTGATGGTGTTGATGGTGGTGGTGGTACCAACCATAGCTGCCTTGGTCCAGTCTACTATAGATCCTGTAGTGTCAAGGAAGAAGAAGCAAGATACAGACACAAAAACGTGGCCAACACCACAACCACTGTGGAAGCAGTCAGCTTCGTCTTCATTTCCCACACACTCAGGAATGAGGTTACAGGCAAAATGACTCCTGTACTCTGACCAGTTGGGGATGGAGCAGTTCCACAGCGTCTTGTTCAGCCGTGTAGGTGAGGGAGACGAGATCTAGGTAGAAACATAACAAAAATAGCCACCTGGTTTAATCTGGCGTCATCCATTAATTAGCACTATTGAGTGATGGGTAGGATGGTGTGTGTTCAGGACCCTGTGGAGCGTACCGCTAGATGCCCAAGAATCTTCAGATACAAGCTGGTTTTTGATTAGAGCTAAACTGGCCCGTTTAAGTCACAGTCAAACATTTTTTTTTTTATTTAGAGGCATATCAAACCTCAATCAGTCGATCAATCAATAAACCAAATTGTAATTGAATGAATGAATGAATAAATAGATACATGAATTAATAAATACATATATGCAAATCGACACATCACTAAATACAGACATACATACACATATACTTGCATAAAGCAAAGTGCGATAAAGAACAACATCTGGTCAATAACATGTTTTTCAGTGTTGACCACATTTCTTAATCAGATATATTCAAACCAAAATAAGTACAATTAAAACAAAACTGGAAAGCAATGTCTTTGCAGAATGCTGTATACATGTAATGTTAACGAAGATCAGACTGGTGTATTTTGTAATGCATGAGTGATAAACTAAGGCTTATCTTGAGACAATGGCTTTAACGATTTTTTTTTTTTGCGGGCCTTGGGAAATACAGATTAAAAAAAAAACTTCACTCATTTAATTGGTATTTCATGATGAATGCGTTGAAGATGCTTGGGTTTCAATGAGAGTTTTGGGTGACGGATAGGAACGTTTTGTAGAAATTCCTAGATACAGTTTCTTTGTAAATGAGAAATTCTCAAGCTGATTGGATTGCAGAATAGGAATGTAGAAAGAATGAATTACTAGCTAGTTCTCTTCTTCTTCTTCTTCCGCGTACGCAGTCTGATACTCCTGCGGACACCCATTGTATAAAAAGGCAAGGATTAATTCCATCTTCCCAACACAGGGAGTGGAGGTTAGTGTGTGTGACGTTTTTTTTTCTTCTTCTTCTTTTTATCCCGCCATTAAGGCAGCCATAATCACGTTTTCATTTTTCAAGTGAAGTGCATGGTTGTTCTGTGCTCAAATGTTCTACATTATGTATAGGCAATACATTTAATGTTCATACATTTGCAGGGGAGCTGGCAAGTGGTCCATGGTGGGCGCACAGTGATACGGGGGTGCACTGGATGCCAGTGAGGACTGACGTGTCTAATAAGCTGATGTATGTGTGAAGGAAAGAGCATGACCCAAATCATTGCCCGCACCGCAGAAAATGTATTCACGTGACCGACAGCATGTTTATTCTTCAGTGACTCCTCGCCCTGCCAGGAACCTTTGCAGAAAAGACAGGCAATGTCCCGTGCGGTCCTTTCAGCTTCCAACAGGATTGCCCTCATCCGGGATTTCCAGTGGTTCCACTCCATCCACTCCATTAAAGGAATGTATTCGTCTGATACCAGTGCGAACCTTTGCTATTCTTAGTTCCCATTGCCAACATCCCTAGAGAGACTGGGATGCATTTCTGAGTACTGGCTTCACCAAGTAAACAGTTGACTGAACTACTTCTTTCTCAGTGAAGTAAAGATGCTCATGCAGACACCACACTTTCAACAAAATGCTGTACGTCACATCTTGAAGAAATGTCTCAGACTGATACCGACAGATGGGAGCCGGAATAGCTCAGTTGGTAGAGCGCCGGACTCGTAATCCTGGTGATCCTGGGGTTGCGGGTTCGAATCTCCGCTGAGGCATTTTCGGTACAGGGGGATTTTTCCCCCTTGGAGTTAACGTTGGTTCTGACTCCATTTCCCATACAGTCCTTCGAATGAGACTATAAACCGAGGTTCCGTGTGTGAACGCACGAATGATATCTTGCACACACGTAAAATCACATCACCAACTTTCGGAAGAGAAGGCCAATTTGGCCGTTGGTATGGATGACACGTTACACATAGCATGCACCCTGCGTGAGAAATGGAAAGAATGAAGAAAGTAAGGAACTTGAGTGAACGATATTGAACGATACTGACTGGATGACACGGGAAACGACTGAATGAAACGCCAGCTGGCAGTTCTTCAGTCGGCACTACCCACGAGTGTTGATTGTAAAGCGCTTAGAGCTTGGTCTCTAGCCGAGAATAGGTGCTATATAAAGTATTCGTTATTATTATTAGTATTATTATTATTATTATTATTATGGCGAAACCATAGAAGACACTCCCGTTCAGGAACTTCAATCTACGCAGGAAGATGCTGGCACGTTCATCATTCTTCATTTGCAGTCATCAAGGTCGACATGCTAGTGTTACCTCAGATGAGATCACCGTGAGATCAACTAACACAGACATCTTCGCTCCGTTGCTGCACTTCAGTTTTTGCCTCACATCAAAGGTGGCCCTAGACACCTGCACAGAGAACTGCAGGAGAGGCTGGTTTTCATGTGGAATCTGGCATGCCTTCAAACGGACGTTATTAGTTTTCCCTTCTTTCGCCAATTTGGATTTTTTTTTTCTTGTTTGTTTGTTTGTTTTTGCGAGGAGTAAATTATTAAAGAGCAGCTGACCTTGGAAATTATCAAATCGATGTTTCCGGAGTTTTTACAGTGTTGCTCTCTAAAATGGTGACTACGACTTTTTTCCAATATTCAATGGCTAGCCTGTCTAGTCGTTTAAATCTTTCCTTTTACCGTTGAGGACGAAAAGTTATTGTTTTGCAAACCCATAATGACGTTTGGATGTGATTTACCACTTTTGTTCTTTGCTCGTTTTGAAACTTTTGAGCATTGACCAGTTTTATGATTTTATGGCCTCTCTTTACATACTAAACTTCCATTAGGTTAATTCTTACCTCTTCAAATGATCCTGTGCATGACGAATCAGTACTGAGTCATATTTATTTGTAGTTGCAAAGTGAAACGACTGCAGGCGGAAATCTAAACAAATCTTAAATAAATGTCAGCGAACCGCCCAGAGAAACGTGGACAAACGAGTCACAAGACAAACCACAACGCGTTTCAACCTCTTAGGTCTTCTTCAGGTGCAAAAACATGAAACAAATAACGAAAATGCACTTAGCTTTGATCGCTTCTGTGTTCAGCGCAAGAAAGAAGGCGTTGAATGAAAACGAGGCTGTTGGAAGGGAAATAATGTGCGAGTCAAAGTCGTAATGATGATAATATTACTGATAGGAATACTAATAATGGTCAAAAATATTATATATTAAAAAAGAGACAAGATTACTACCAGTCTTGGTGTCAATAAGTAGGTATGGGAGAAAGGAGAGTGGGTTAGGGGATTCTTAAACAGCAGGGTTGCCGTGGCAACAATCCCGGAGGCTAAGGCGATGGTGAAGTGTGTGTGCGTGTGTGTGTGTGGTTGTTAGTGTGTGTGTGTGTGTGTGTGTGTGTGTGTGTGTGTGGATATGTGTGTGTGTGGTTATCAACATTTCCACAACATATGCATAGGAAAGAGGGAAGATGGAACAGGAGTACATGTTGAAGAAATAGTGAATGAAAATAAAAATAAAAGAAAACAAAATGAAGTGAGGGAAATGGAGTGGACAAGTATCTGAATAAACAATAGACTGATGTGAGAAATAGAGAGGGTGTGGTGAGAAGGGAAAGGAAGATAGCTATAAGTTATGTATAAGGTAAATAGTGGGATATATGGTAGGTAGTATGTGTGTAGTGGGAAGATATTGTGGGCTGAGACTGAAGTGATGGGTTGGTACATGTAACTTTAAGGTGTTGATGGTAAGAGGGTGGAGGGAAGAAGGGGGGGGTATATATACTGACTGGGGGGGGGGGGGGGGGGGGGGCAACATATTCACACCTATACACACTCTCTCTCTCTCCCCTCTCTCTCTCTTCCCCCTCCCCCCCCTCTCTCTCTCTCTCTCTCTCTAAAAATTAAGTTATTGTTTCTAAGTATTATCATTATTTTAATTCTACAATTATGGCCGGCAATGGGATTAGTGATAATAGGACATAATGCTTAGAAGCATAAAGGTGAAAATGACTGACGGTAATTACAATGACATCAGTGTTGTTGTAAAATTAAATGTAGTGATGTAATGATGTTGATGAAGAGAACAGTAAAGGTAATGATATGATGATAGTGATAAAGTAATAAAGGTTTTAAGTAATATACCCTCTTACCATCAACACCTTAAAGCGGTGGTAAGTGCAGTAACACTAGCGGAAATAAAGGCGCCAGGAAAGGAGAGGGAACGACCAGCGATAAAGGAGCTAGCATTCTATTATTATGTGTGTGTGTGTGTGTATGTGTGTGTGTGTGTGTGTGTGTGTGTGTGTGTGTGTGTGTGTGTGTGTGTGTGTGTGTGTGTGTGTGTGTGTGTGTGTGTGTGTGTGTGTGTGTGTGTGTGTTCCATTAGTAATGTCAGCCTTGTTCATTGGTTACCCCCGCCTCCACCCCCAGCAACCGCCCATACCTACCAACCAACACCCCTACACACATCATTACTAGGGCAGAGGGAGGGGGAGTGGGGAGTAAGTCGATTGACGTAGCAAATGGTGAGAGACTCGGAGAGTGTAGGAAAAGGGAAAAGATGATAGCTGCAACCTATGTCTGAGGTAAACACAGTGGGAGGTAGGGTAGTATGGGTGTGTGTAGGTGGAGGATATTTTAGACTGGAGCTGCAGAGGTAGAATGGTACATACTACTTTTGGACGTTGATGCCATGAGGATGGACAGTGCCCAGTTTGGCAATGAGATAAGATTCCTGCATAAGGCGTTCCAAGTTGTCACTCTTCGATTGCCAAAGTGCCAAGACTTTGATATGGTTGATGTTGTGTTGGGCATGGTTGAAGTGTAGGGCGACTGGTTTGGGCCGGGTGGTGGCGGATGTCGGCCAGGTGTTCAGAGATGCGCTTCTCAAGTGTGCGAGATGTCTCACCTACGTAGATCTTACCACACAGCTGGCAGTGGATGGCATACACAATGTTGTGGCTCTGGCAGGAGAAGGTGCGTTTAAATAGTGAAAGAGCCCGTGGGGCCATGTAAGATGGTGTCTGGTTTGGTGAGAGAGCAGATTTTTGCAGTTGGGTTTTGAGCAGGGGAAAGTACCTGGTGGCTTAGGTGTGGATATTTTGTTCAGCTTAGAGCGCACCAGTAGGTCGTTGAGGTTTTTGTCACGTTTGAAAGTGATCATTGGTTTGGTCTCAAAGGCAGGTTTATGATTTTCTACTATGTGCCAGTTAGACTTCAGGATCCTGCAGATGGGCAGATTGTGAGGATGGAAGAGAAGGCAGGCAGTGGGTCTGTCTGTCTCTTTGGGAGGTTTAGTTTCCAGAGTAGATGTTCTGGATTTAGCTGCAGTGCGACTGAGAGCATCATTGATGACGGCACTAGGGTAGCCACGGTTGGTGAAAAAATCAGACATTTTGGTTGCTTGTATAGTGAAATCTTCTTCGCTAGAGCAGAGTCTGCGTAGGCGAAGGAATTCAGAATATGGAATGCTGTTTTTAGAGGACTGGTGGTGGGAAGATGTGTAGTCCAGGTATGAGTGCGCATCAGTAGGTTTGTAGAAGACTGAGGTTTGAAGCAGTCCATCTTTGAGGGAGATAGTGATGTCCAGGAAGTTAACTGACTGTGAAATGGTGTAGGTCAGCTGGATGGAGGGATGGATGGAAGGTCTGAGCAAAGTTGAGGAAATTCTGGAGGTCATGTTCTGGCATGGATGTGGCACCCAATCCATCATCTATTTACCACTATTTACCTTATACATAACTTATAGCTATCTTCCTTTCCCTTCTCACCACACCCTCTCTATTTCTCACATCAGTCTATTGTTTATTCAGATACTTGTCCACTCCATTTCCCTCACTTCATTTGGTTTTCTTTTATTTTTATTTTCATTCACTATTTCTTCAACATGTACTCCTGTTCCATCTTCCCTCTTTCCTATGCATATGTTGTGGAAATGTTGATAACACACACACACACACACACACACGGCAACCCTGCTGTTTAAGAATCCCCTAACCCACTCTCCCTTTCTCCCATACCTACTTATTGACACCAAGACTGGTAGTAATCTTGTCTCTTTTTTTTTATATATAATATTTTGACCATTATTAGTATTCCTATCAGTAATATTATCATCATTACGACTTTGACTCGCACATTATTTCCCTTCCAACAGCCTCGTTTTCATTCAACGCCTTCTTTCTTGCGCTGAACACAGAAGCGATCAAAGCTAAGTGCATTTTCGTTATTTGTTTCATGTTTGTTGCACCTGAAGAAGACCTAAGAGGTTGAAACGCGTTGTGGTTTGTCTTGTGACTCGTTTGTCCACGTTTCTCTGGGCGGTTCGCTGACATTTATTTAAGACATATTTATTTGAATTGACGGCGTTTCATGTACAACGTTGGTAGATAAACAAAACGTCTTTGTAATCAAAGATAATGTTGAAGGCTAAGATCGCATTTACTTGACCAGTTCCTTAATCGGAGCATTCATTTGATCTGTGTTCTTTGACTATGTTAATTCTGTTTGTAACCAGAAAGGCTGTCATCGGTATTTGTATCATTTACATCTGAACCTGTTTCTTGTCACAG
>JADBJO010005973.1:0-10000 GCA_016801955.1 Conus betulinus | reverse complement strand
GTGTCATTTACACACACCTGGTGTGAAGTTACACGAAACTTTACGCCATAAGCTGGGCAGGGATACGAATGGTGTTTTCTTCCACCACAGCACACACGGACGTGTACAACATCCCCATCCACCCGGAACGGAATCACCGTAGCGTTCAGTCTCAGCCCATCGCCCTTCACCACTGGCTTCACAACGGTCCCTGTGACCGTCGATATGGTCACTCCCAGTCCGGTTGCAGTCTTCATCGCAGAGCAGGCCGCATAGGAATAAAAGTTTATGTTGTTGCTGAGGAAGCTGAAATGATCGGCAGGAACGTGCATGGTACCCCACAGGTCTTGTAGCGGCTGAATTCTCATTTCTCGGTGCCAGCCTGGAGGCTGGACAACGTCTGTTCAATAAAAAGTGCCAGAGCTCAGAATAAAGACACACAGAAAAAGAAACGTATGAATGGGAGATTTCTTTACCTTGTCTGTCATGGACGAGTGTGCTAAGTGGACAGGGGATATGACATCCTTCTAATCAAAGACTGTGGAAGAGGAGTCGCTTCTATCTTTTCTTTTCATTTCTTTTTTTCTTTCTTTTTTTTCCCGCAAGAGATAGAGTAAGTGCACGTGTGAGGCATAGTGACACGCTTTAAAAGCGTTACAAAACAGACACTTCAGCTCCAAATCATGATCAAAATGACAGCATTACTAAGATTTGTCAGTTGAAACATCAAACTATTTTCGATTACCTATCTAAAGTTTTGATGCTTTATCAGCGGACCAGGGGGCTCTTTCGCTTGAGAAGATATCAGGCACGTTGCAACAGGGAGTGAAAACATGTTCTGATGAAATCAAATATAGGTGGGTGCCATTTCACAACACTGTGAATTTATAGTTAAAGCCTAGCGGACAACACAATGAATGCGCGACTTCGTGTTCCCAAAATTGCCCTGACGTACTTAATGGGAGGCTGTTCCGGCCACAGGAGGAGCTGAGAAGATTGCTGTCGTTTCCACTCCTCTGTTTTTCTTCAAAGGAGTTGTGATTGGAGGCCTTTTCTTCGTAGGGGAGGTATCGCCTCGTGGATGGGTGGAGATGGTCTTGCAGCACCTCAACATACTTCTGGGAGTTTATTGTTCTTTCCTCGTAGGTAAGATTACTCACATTGAAGTACTGACTACAGCCCCATCATCATGTGTTTTCAGATTACATGGTTCGTGTATCCCTGTATCCATGTACTACGGTCACCACTTTTGATGGGAGTTTTGCCAACCTGTTACACCCTTCTGGTGTGAATCAGATTGATCATTTCAGCACTTTACAAGGCGTGTCTCCAAAGATCATTCACAGTACAGCCCACTATCTGCTTCTCTTGATCTTTCTGGGGTTTTTTTTTTTTTGGTCCCAATCACAACCTTCATTTTTACATTTTTTTTCTTTTGAACAAAACAAGCAAAAAATACTCGCGTTGATGCAATCTGCTGACGAGAACCACATAGATTAACTCTGAGCCACGTACGCATAAGGATATACTGGGGAAAATGTGCTTCAATGAAAACTTTCCTACCTCCGGAAGTCGTAGAATGTATTTGCCTGTCTCTAGTGTTAAGTTATTTGGAATCAGTTTAATCTTTTCAACCTTTCAATATTCAGATTAGCCGGTTATTTGTTATGTGGTCCTATCGCTCGTTTCTTATGAATCTTTCTCTGTTTATCTGTCTGTCGGTCGGTCTCTCTCTCTCTCTCTCTCTCTCTCTCTCTCTCTCTCTCTCTCTCTCTCTCTCTCTCTCTCTCTTCTCTCTTTCTTCCTTTTTACCTGTTTTTTTGATGCTTTTTGATGATGTCAACAAAATAACAAGTTTTGCTGTTTTTGATGCTGCTAGAGTCTAAAGTCATCGACACGACGAAAAGCTTTAAATGATATACTATCTCTCTAACGCATAAGAAGAAACAACTAAGACGAGTAAATTTCGACATTTAAAGAACTAACAGAAGTAACAGGTCAGCTTATTTTGGGCCACAGGAAAAGAAGTCTCGGAAAGGCGTGTATGATACAATCACAAAGCACAATCCTGTTTCTGACTGATGTGAATGATCATTGTTGTTTATCGTCAAGAAGATCACACATCCCAAACAACACAGGAGATAAAATGGCTCTCCTTCAGAAGGTAAACGAAAATGAATGGAACTATCTTAGCATTTCACATTTATTTATCTATCTATCTGTCTGACTGTGTATTTATTCATTTATTCATTTATTTATCAATCTATTCGTTTATTTATTTGGGGGGGTATACGTTTTAGTTGAGAAACGTTTATAAGATTGAAATAGCCAAGTATTTACTGACAGTTGTCTCAACGAAGGACGTTGACTCCATTTCTAAGGCACTTGGTACCCGCTTCTTTTTCTTTGTATGTTATTTTCTGTAGTCTGGGGGGAGGGAGGGAAGAATATTTCCAGCACAATGTAGTTAAAACCATGGAACGGACTTAGAAGACTCTAGGACACGCACGTTTATATTAGAATCGAGCACGACTGCGGCATGTGTATCCATGCGTGCGTGCGCACGCGCGCGCGTGTGTGTGTGTGTGTGTGTGTGTGTAACGCGCGCGCTCGAACATCGACTAGTTTCAATGTGTGTGTGTGTGTGTGTGTGTGTGTGTGTGTGTGTGTGTGTGTGTGACTCGACTAATTTCATGATTGTGTGAAACCTGTGTGAATAGGCCTGTACAAACATTCCTGAAATGTTCCTAGATTTTATTGCTTACTTTCTTACTCAGTGTACGTGTGTTAAAAAGAAAAGTGATTGGGGGAATAAAGAGAGGGGAATATCAGCAGGTCGTGCAGCACATGTGCACGTTTTGTTAGAATATTCCGGAGCTTGTAGTTAGAATATGACGGGATGTATCACGTCCAGCAGATGAAGACCATTGGTCACGCGTGTAAACTCGTCACACAACGGACCCAGTCATGAGGTGTAACCTTTGCTCACCTTACATGGTTGAGGCCACTCACGTGAAGAGTTCACCATCAGTGGTGAACTCCTGCTCACACTTCCTCAGCGGGGCGTCAGTCCGGTGAACACAAACGCACAACCGCACAGGAAAGAGAGATGTCACAACCCAGCCGCACGAATGATTCCTTCTTCCTTTCTGTAAGGCCTCCCTGAAAGCCAACTTTTAATCAAGTACCTAGGCCTCACTTTTAATCAAGTGTCTATCTATCTGATAAGTTGTTCTATCTATATATCTATATATCTATCTATATATCTATCTGTATATCAATCTGCCAATCTATCTGTCTGTCTGTCTGTCTGCCAGTTTGTCTGCCTGTCAGTCTATTTTTCTGGTTATCTATCCGTCTGTCTTCTTCATCATCATCTTCATTCCTATCGCAATATAACATTCGCATGAATATGAATTCGCCCGACAGACAGACAGACAGAGAGTGATAATGTGCTGTTGTCGGTGATATGATAATGTTTGCTTCGCCATCCTGGCTAAACTTACACTCATTTGCTGATTCACGAAGAATTTCCAACCTTTCGTGAATGTCCTTCGTTGACAAGAACGGAATTTGTGTTCCATTGGCAGTGGAACTGTGTCCATATTGAGTGGTTCCACTGAGACTAGTTGTGTCTGGGTGTGAAACCAGACCTGCTCCATGACGTGGTCTCAGGCTGGTGTTGGGTATCACTGGAAAACGGCTTGTGGAGCGGACTGGTCTCGTTAAAGACCGTTCTATTGGAATTCAGCATGATGCCCACATCAAACATACCACCACTGGTCAAAGGTCTTTTCCTCGTTGGCTTGTATTTACTGGTGGCTGTGTTGTTAAAAAGATGCTAAATTGACTGTTTGGCCTTGTTTTTCTTCTGTTTATGCATTTCAAAGATAAAATACCGAACACGCACACACCACACACACACACACACACACACACACACACACACACACACACACACACACACACACACACACACACACACGTTGAGATGAGTTCACACACACACACACACACACACACACACACACACACACACACACACACACACACGTTGAGATGAGTTCACACACACACACACACACACACACACACACACACACACACACACACACACACACACACACACACACACATGTTGTGCCGAGTTCAACAGAAACAGCTGTCTAACACAAATCAAGTACAGGTATTCATTTTCATCAAGGCCATTTAGCACATGAGGCAAAGGCCCGACATCTCTACATTATTTATCTAACGTCAGTTTCGACACAATGTATGTTCTACCTAGTCCTTAAAATTCACAAACGGGAGTGTTTGAAGATTCTTCCAGAAATAACCATTTTGCTATTTTCATTGTTATTGTTGAAACATATTAGCACCGATGACAATGTACAGAAAATAGTATTCATCTATTGTTTTTTTTTTTTTCCATCATAATTGCAAACTGACTTGACATCCTTTCAGGCGTAACACGAGTCATGACACACTGCAGTAATGGAAGATGAATATATTAAAACATTTTATTAAAATTTCATAAAAGATCTCATTTGAGCAGCAGAACATGTTATTCTACAATGTTATCATAACAAAGACGCAAATAACAGATTCATTTACGCCAAAGCACACTAACACATCATACCGGACAAAGAAAAAAGGAAATGTCACGAACTGCTCAAAACTGAACATAAAGCTTGGACTAACAATAGTGACAATAAAAAATAAAAAAAAACTTATGTGCGTTTCGTTTTTGCGATTAAAAGTATCAGAACAAAACAATGTACACGTTTGGAAGACTTATCAAAATAAGAAAGAGGACTTTCATTGCATCAGTAGTCAATCAGCGGTAGGATCATCTTTTTTTTTTTTTTTCCTTTTCAAAATGCCAAATTTGTCGTTCACGTGTTCTTTGAAAAGAGTTTGTACTACAATATGTTTGTTGATATGTTCTTTGAAAAGAGTTTGTACTACAATATGTTTTGTTGATATGTTCTTTGAAAAGAGTTTGTGCTACAACATGTTTGTTGGTATGTTCTTTGAAAAGAGTTTGTGCTACAACATGTTTGTTGGTATGTTCTTTGAAAAGAGTTTGTGCTACAAACATGTTTGTTGGTATGTTCTTTGAAAAGAGTTTGTACAACAACATGTTTGTTGACATGTCTTTGAAAAGAGTTTTTACTACATCACTTTTGTTGATATATTCTTTGAAAACAGTTTGCGCTACAACATTTTTATTGATGTGTTCAAAAACAGTTTATAACAGAACATTTCGGGATGATACGTTCTTTGAAAATAGTTTTGTACCACAAAATGAGCAAAGAAGTATTTGAAACTCATGGCAGACGCTTCAGACGTTTTGGAATCGTCAGTTCAATGCCATAGTGTTCGAGGTCCTTGATTTGTTCGTAATGATGAAAAGCTTAGTATCAGGCTCGAATTATAGTTCCTTCCAAATCGTGTTCCACCGACCATCAGACTAGAAAAAACGCTGATAAGTTGTCATCATGCAGCTGATGGGACAAACGTTGTAGGCGACACAAAAAAAAGCAGATCTGTTTTCCAGACAGACTTGGATAACCACCATATTCTGCTAGTGACTCGTTTCATAGTTACACCTTTAATCCTCCCCCCCCCCCCCCCCCCCCAACTGTCTTTTTTGCCTACAAAATTCTGTCAAGTCATTGCCGTAATGAAGGTAAGGCTTTTTACAACGACTTTTACTTGGACACCATATGACATGCCTTCAGCCCCTCTGTGTGACCGAACAATAACATACTGGATATGCTTCTTCCTCCTCATCCTCTTCTTCTTGCTTGCTTATCTTCTTGCTCTCCTCCTCCTCCTTCTCCTTCTTCTTCCTCTTCTTCTTCTTCTTTTTCTTGTTCTCCTTCTTCTTCTTCTTCTTCTTCTTCTTCTTCTTCTTCTTCTCCTTCTTCGTCACCCCCCACCCCCCGCTCCTCCCCACTACTGGATAGTTCACCTACACAGATGTCGGCTGACATTTTTCAGTCCTGTCTCCCCTTTGCCACCTGACGACAGGAATCGTGGCCCTGTGCAGTGGACTTTGGGGAGAAGCTGTAGGGCATTGCGATTTCGCTGAGGCTGACCGTGACCTTCACCCACAGCACTGGACTTCCCCATTGAGCATGTCTGGGAACACAGAAGAAGAAGAAGAAGAAGAAAGAAGAAGAAGAAGAAGAAGAATATTCAGTGTGTTATTGTTTGGTCAAAAAGAGGCTGAAGGCATTTCTTATGGTGTCCAAGTAAAAACCGTTTTGTACGATACATAGCTTCACCCATGACAGCTGACTGTCCATTCATCGTAGCTGGGAACGTAGGGGGAGAAGAAGAAAAAGAAAACGAAGGAGGAAAAGGAGGAGGAGGAGGAAAAGAAGAAGAAAAAGATTCAATATGTTATCGTTTTGGTCAAACAGAGGCAGATGACATCTCACATGATGTCCAAGTGAAAGCCATTTTGCACAGCTGTAAGCTGTTGTCAGCACTGCT
Organism: Conus betulinus; assembly: GCA_016801955.1. NCBI lineage: Eukaryota > Metazoa > Mollusca > Gastropoda > Neogastropoda > Conidae > Conus > Conus betulinus. Next base: position 3,517 of record JADBJO010005973.1, on the reverse strand, counting down.
GTCACTAACAATGCCTGGACCATTCAACCGTGGAGCTGACCTCTCAGACTTACGGTGCAGTTTGATCTTCCTTGCCTAACGTGTGGGTTCTCAAACATGATCTTTACTATGTCCTTTTTACACTGATTCTTCTTGCCTTCCTTTGTGCATTTTCCCCTTTCAGATACTTCTTTGTCCCTTTTTCGCCTCTGGCTGGCTATTGTAGGAGACAGCTGGACTTTTGTTTCAGCCCCTTGGTAGTGAAAGTATCACACAACCATGCGATGTATTTCCATTTTCTTACCAAGTATGGAGCAACACATCTAGCCGGCTTCCACTAACGACTCCCAGCCGATGCTCTCGACAAGAAAAGTGTCTAGTGAGCACAGAGAAGCTCTCAGCTGTGACGAAACACACAATGTTTGATCACAATGACAATTTCAACATATGTCCACATATTCAGCAGGTGTTGATATAAAGAATGGCCTATGGAGACCAGCAACGGGAGGTACGAAACAACAAAAGTTGAAAAATGATTTGTAGAATTTCCTAGGTTAAACGTAATGAATATCACGAACCAGAAAAGCTCAAAGATTAATGCAGCCATGAAGGATGCACAGGCAAAGTTCGACTGTCGTCTTTACTGAGCATGTTTGCATCAACCTTCGAGACCTTTGGGCTCGTGCAATGCAGTGATTATCAAATAAAGTTTTATATTAGTAAATTTTAACTGTAGTTAATTGCGAACCGCCAAGAAAACGTAGACAAACGAATCACAAGACAAAACACGACGCGTTTCGACCTCTTAGGTCTTCTTCAGGCAAGATACAAAACACTCAGGGCAACGAAAATGAACGAGCGATCACTTATCTTCATTCATTTTCGTTGTCCTGAGTGTTTTGCATCTTGTCTGAAGAAGACCTAAGATTGTCGAAAGGCGTCGTGTTTTATCTTGTGATTCATTTGTCTACGTTTTCTTGGCGGTTCGCTGTTAATTACATTTAAAATTTGTTTAGATGCCCGCCTGCAGTCGCCTCACTTCGCAACTTTTATAAAAGTCATTTTGTAATCCATGCTTGACTTTTGTCCCTCCCTTCCCCGTCTTTCTCTTCTTCCTCCTCCTCTCCTTCTCCCTTCCATCCCTTCACTCTCCCCCCCCCCCCCCCCCCCCCCCCCCTCCTCCTCCTCCCCCCATGTCCTCTTACCCCTAGAACTGTTTCTAATCCCGACATGGCTTCGTTTTGTTCCATCTTCAACCTCCCTCTTCCACACCTTCTGACTCTCAGTTCAAGCTCCCCCTCCGCTGCAATTGTCTCTGTTGTATCCGCTCCCCCCCTCCCCTGCCATTGTTCGCCATCAGGATGGTCACAGGTATTTCCCTTAGGCCCGCTTCGAGTCCCGACATGGTTTCGCTTCGCACTATTGTCGCACTGACGATGCCACGAATGCGACAATCTAGCACAAAGTGATTCCCTCTTGGTCTGCCCAGCATACTTTGTTTAGGGAGCAAGAGAACAGACGCACGGACACACAGATAGGTAGATACATACACAGAACATGTTCTATGTTAGACATGTTCTACAGCTTAGCTGGCTCACAGAATCGAACATACCACTCGACTATTTAGTGATATCAACAAATAGCAATACAGAAGAGAAAAGCTGATTAGCAAGACTGTTTCATGCCCAAAACCTGTATTGCAGGGTTAGGATTGTGATAAATCTGTGCACATTAGACACAAAGACTGATGGTAGTGACAGTATTCCAGAACTGGAATTGTCTGAAAGAGAAAATGTTATACTCATACAACTGGACTGGTTTGTCTTCAAATGCCGTTAACTTCGGCATGCCTTTCTTCCCAGTTTTTAATTCTTTGTTAATCCTTCTACGGTTTTGTTGAATACTAGAAAGGTTGTTTAGTATACAGGCGACATTGTTATTATTGGAATTTTTTAACAGTGAAACACGCTAAATAAAGAGTGGTAGAAAAAAAAAAAACATGAAAATTATAATTAAAACCAGGACGTGTTAAACAAACGTACCAAAAGTATTACAGAAATTGTTAAAAAAAAAATGTTTCAGAACGAAAGCAGCCTGGTGACCTTCAGTAATATGGACACTCAAAAATGTTATCACTATCAAAATTCATATGACAGTGGACAAACATAAACACTTACATTATGGATAATATGTTGAACCAGGCATTCGAACTGAAATCTGCATGTTCAAACAATCTGACGATCAAACAAGATTGCACTTTTGAATTGTTGCAAAGGTCACAGCCGTTGATTTGATACATTCTGTTATTTTGTCGATTTATTGGAAAGCGATGTCTGGTCAAGAAAAATGTGTTTTTCCCACTCCAGCTCTACACCAAGTGCGAAAATTGACCTTTACAATTGCATTGTATTGGTACCAATAACTTGTATAGAAAAACCTCCACATTTTACTAACGCACGCCCTCCACCCATAAACATGCGGGAAAACCAAGGAACAATTTCTACAATTTAATGAAACACTTTACGGGATCAATTAACAACATTTACTCAATCAAGAAAAGAGAACTTATTCTTCAATCAATTTGATAATTTAGCTCCGAGCCCCCACCTTGGTTCTTCCCACCAGTCCGAAAGTATAGTAAGTCCTACCACTTATCCCCAAAAAAAATCAAAATACGAAAAGAAATGGATGAACGCCCCACACCCACACACAAATCAACAAATATCATAGCAAGACATAGAGAATATTTGCCTCACCTTAGGTTTCGGAGGGGGAGGAGGGGGGGGTGGTCTCAAACCACACACACACACACACACACACACACACACACACACACACACCCACGCTCGAACTCGGCTAAGCTCACACAGTTCTCAATGTCTGTGGGGGCGCCGTCCCACTTCTTGCCGCTTACTGTCGTCGCGTTGTCCTTGCTGGCACGGACTTTACACCCTCACACCTGAGGATGAAGGCGAGGGGTTTGACCTCCAAGTTTCTGCTGGCCTACCCCTGCCCACTTTTTGGTCCCTGGAGTCTCAGCCGGGTGCCGGTTTCCCCGTCGGGGCCGCACTTCGCCCCCCACTCAGCCTCTCAGGTTGTCGTCGGCGCCGGACGTCCGCCAGGGATGTCCCCCTCTTCGGCTCTCTCGCTGGAGCCTCGGCAGTACACTGGGCCTATTAAACTTCGCCCAGTCTCTGGTCACTCCGCCCACTGGACCGTCCTGTGGGGGTCTCCTTTGTACTGCCGACACACCGACACTTTCACCGTGGGGTCACACCTGACTGGGAGTGTGTCACGCACAGGAATCTCAGGGCTCTGCCGCCGACTCCTCTCTCACACCCTGACACCCAAAGTTCCCTCACCGGAGATTCACGGAAGTCACACGGACGACGGGAATCTAGGAACGCTTGGTGACAGTCTCCAAAATCCCTACTGGTTGCATGTCCCAGACAAACACTACAAGCAGGGCAGACCCAACCTTCACGAGATTTGGGGGTTGGCCTTTCCCCCCGTCGGATCTCGTCACAGTCACAGACAC
>JADBJO010005972.1:127500-146481 GCA_016801955.1 Conus betulinus | reverse complement strand
GACTCCCGAGCGAGAGGAGGAGAGAGAGGCCCGAGCTGACCTTGATTCAGTAACCGAGCGGAGATTGATTGATGACCAGATCATTGTTAGTCCAGATAATTATACAAAGAAGATACTTGGTTGCTTACCACCACCTGGCCCTCTGGCCCCCTTCAGGAACTACCGAATACTAAAAGCAAGAACATTATCACACACACAAAAAGACTGATTTAACAAGAACAGTGATGATTCATTAAAGTATAAACACACACTACACACGAACACCACCCACACCAACACCACACAACACACACACACACAACACACAAACACAAAACACGACACCAACACACCAAACGAGCACCCCGCAAAGACTATCATAGTGTATAGGAAGTTAGCCTACATGGGGACAGCTTTAAAATAGTCACACACCACACACACACACACACACACACACACACCAACCAAACACACACACACACACGCGCGCGCGCGCGCGTCGACGCACGTACGCACGCACGTGAGGAAGAATGAATAGTGATTACATTTAGCAATGATGTTGATGTACCAGCATAATTATTCTTCTGTGCATAAAGCAAGACTGGTTTTCAAGGCAATGAGGAACAGGAGAGAGAGAGAAAGGGAGAGAGGAGAGAGATGAGAGGAGGAGAGAGAGAGAGAGAGAGAGAGAGAGAGGAGAGAGAGAGAGAGAGATTGATTGATTGATCTTTTAATACGCAAGGATGAAGATTTTAGGCCATAGCCCTAGTCTTACAATCTGTCCTTGCCATGCATATTATTATTTCAACACATAACTTATACTGACAATTCAACATAGGAACACTAGTCTAATTCTACAATGATAAGCAGATAGAGCGTGATAATAATATGGTGGGTAGTCAAACAGAAAGAAACCAACAACCAAACAACAAACAAGCAAAACAAACAAAAGCAGAGAGAGAGAGAGAGAGAGAGAGAGAGAGAGAGAGAGGAGAGAGAGAGAGGGGTCAGAGGAGGGGGAAAGGAGGAGAGAATGGTAGGTAGGGGGAAGGAGAAAGAGGCAGACAGAAGAGGGACAGAGTGGGGTGATGCGATGAGCGATTAATGGCGTTTTTGATATGTGACATTATGTGTGCGTTGAAGAAAAGTTTAAGCACAGTGGGCCTACTGTTGATGTAGCACTTTGATTGAGATAACAGTAAAAAGGTTCTTTGAGATTACCTTGCATGCATTATTGAGATGAGATTGACATTTAAACTCTTTATCTATCGTCACCCCCTAAAACACGATGCTCAGCTACCTGTTCAAAAGAGGTGCCATTCAACTGAAGTTTTAGGCAAAGAGGTGTAAAAACATGAGAGAGAGAGAGAGAGAGAGAGAGAGAGAGAGAGAGAGAGAGAGAGAGAGAGAGAGAGAGAGAGAGAGAGAGAGAGAGAGAGATCTATTTCCAAGGGTAACAGATAAGCATAATTATGTATGCTTTTTTGACATCCGGCACTTGCCTCACCGAGGGACTAGGAGTGACCAGCAACTAACTAAACCATACAAACAAACGTTCTTATCTTTAGAAATACATAAAAACATGGATGAGTTTTTCTCCTTCAATATTGATGAATACATGAGGTTAAGAAAAAGGGACATTGAAACACAATAATGAATAAATGAATTGATCGCATACGAAAAAGAATAAGGAAAAAAAGATCAGAGAGAGAGAGAGAGAGAGAGAGAGAGAGAGAGCCGAGGAGAGAGAGAGAGAGAGAGAGAGAGAGGAGAGAGAGAGAGAGAGATTGATTGGTTGATTGATCTTAATGTACGAAAGGATGAAGATTTTAGGCCAAAGCCTAGTCTTAAAAATCTGTCCTTGTTCATGCATACATTATTTCAACACATATCATTCATACTGACAATTCAACAATTGTCAACGTTCAACATGAGAGAGAGAGAGAGAGAGAGAGAGAGAGAGAGAGAGAGAGAGAGAGAGAGAGAGAGAGAGAGAGAGAGAGAGAGAGAGGAGAGAGAGAGAGAGAGAGAGAGATTAATAAAGTAGTAAAAGACCATCAAGCCTTCACACAAACATGTGATAACCTCGTTTAACCCTTTGACATTAGTATGTACCATCGCCGGCTTATTTTGTAACACATAGGCCTAGTTTCTTCGGCCGTCAGTCAGTTTCACCTTGAGTTTGAGAGAAAACGTGAAATAAATAAAGATGATTTTCATGATCTAAAATCTTTAGACTGTGTACTTTTTTCCCCCTACGTTAAAACTTATATAGCTTTTCATACAATCGACTGAACTGGAGCAAAAATAAAGCATAAATGCCGACCGGTGCTGTACCGAAACGACTTTAGTGACACTGAACGGATTTAAAATGAAATGGGGAACTTGTGTCCCCTTCACCGACAGTGAAGCAAAACAGTCACGTGACATCTGATCACATGTCCTGTTGTCGAACAAAATGGCTGCGATAGACAGTGGACTACGGGAGACTGTCGATCAACTTTACGGTAGTACAGCGAATGGTTACCAGCCCCATGACTAGGAATGAGTATACCTTGTACACACGCAGATGGTTTATAGTCTTCATTGTCTGTGTGATCAACATTGCCAATGCTATGGTGAGAACCAGCTTGTCAAGTGAAGTTTTCAGCGTTCGTCCAAACAAAAACTAGAGTTTTATTAATTATAAGACTGCGATTTGATTGTTGATTGTCTTGTCATGTATGCAGTGCGTGGCGGCAATCAACACAACACTTTCACCCCCACCCCCACCACCCCCCCCCTCCGTCGTGGAACGGATTCCTATCGCAGTTGTGCATTGAAATTTTGTCATAAGATCCTATCGTGTGTGTGTGTGTGTGTGTGTGTGTGTGTGTGTACAACTGTGTGTGTGTGTATGTGTGTGTGTGATTAGCGCCCTATGAACTGAAAATGCTAGCAATTCAAAAGGCATGAGCCAAAGGGGATAGAGACAAAGGTGGGGCTGGTAAACTAGGACTTCGGGATCTCTTTTGATCAACCTTAAGTGATTCATTTCTTTGTAAATATTACCCACCCACGAGGAAAATTAAACAGAACATCAAACCAATGGGATGGTGCCGATCAAGACATAACTGGCCTTTGCCCAAGTTTATTTTCCAAATCACCTTCTTGTCACTTTTGTTTTCTGCTCAAACATGAGCTCATAAAAGGCCCATGACTATTACTAGTAATAGCAGTATTAGGCCCTATGTTTCACAAGTCTGCCTCCCAACCCTTCCCTTCATTCCTGTTTCCTCCCTTTCTCCAGCCCTACCCCCCCCCCCCCCCCCCCCCCAAAATATCTCCTTCCTAATGTACTTACATGAATGTATCAGACTAGATGGTATGATCTTTCTCATTCATGTCTGCTTGCTATTGAAAATTCACTTGTTTACTGTCATTTCGCTGCCAATTACCTGACATTGATTTACAATTCTACAACAAGCTATATTGGAAGTAAATAAACAGATATTTTAATGTGGGAGAATGTAAATAGTGTGGTGTCATGCTTTTTTTTCTTACTTGTTCATTTTCTAATTATGTCAAAGTGGGCTAGTGTATGCATGTGTAAAGAATCTTAAAGCTGAGAAAAGTTGTCAAAAAATAGGGAGCCATGATGCTGATACTGTGATACTCGATGAATTCAGGGAAATGTTAAAACTGCTGATCTTCTTTCCTGTTTGTACAGATATGGATTTGTTTTTTCACCTGTGACTAACTACACCACTGATTACTACAACATATCAAGTGACCAGGTGAACTGGTTGTCACTTGTGTATGTGGTGGCCTCCATTCCTTTTGGACTTGTTGCAACATGGCTCCTGGATACTCTAGGACTGAGAACAAGTGTAATTTTTCACGTAATATATATGATAAAATGTTCACAGAGACCTGTGTCTGCTTTTTGGACTTCATAGCTCATTTAATCACTGTGTGTGTGTGTGTGGTGTGTGTGTGTGCGTGTGTGTGCGCGCGCATGTGGGTGCACATTTGTCATGCCTGTGTATATGAGTTTGCAAGAATGTTTCTCATATCATTTATTATGCGAGAGAGAGGAGACATGGAAAAATAGTATAGATCTTTCTGATAGGATGGCATTTTGTAGAATACTTTTAACGAGTGTATGAAAAGTTTTCACACAACTGAGCAAAAATGAACTGCAAAAAGTTTACCAATGAACAGTTTTGGGATAGAATTTCACTGTGTGTATATGTATTGTATGTGAGTGAGTGAGTGTGTGTGTGTGTGTGTGTGTGTGTGTGTGTGTGTGTGTGTGTGTGTGTGTGATCCATAAGCCTGAAAAATAAAAACAGATTTAATACCATCACAGACACTTGGCACCATGAGTGCTCTGTGTTTCAGTTAGAGAGTTAGTTTGTGCATGTATTTTTTTTAAGGTTTCCTCTCATATTTGAAAAAGTATTTGTTGTTTAGTTGTTGTATCATCTTTAACACAGAGTATAAAGAATAGCAGTTGGTTTGTGATTCAAAAGTTACAGCCTTCTAAATCTAGTACCCTGCATTGGCTCTAGGGATAGCCGGTGGCGAATTAAACAGGATTTTTCCAATCTCCATGGTCAACACGTACTTTCTAGTGACTGACCCCTTTTCAAGTGTAAGTATATGCAGAAAATGGTGTAATCAATGCAGGTGTTTGATGACTACCTTGGAAATATCCAGCATGTATCAGGAGTCTTGGAGAGGAGATGGTAGGTGACGAGTTGCCATTGCTCACCGGAATGTCATGATAAACTGTCATTGGACGGTTGTTTCATGTGTTTATCAGAATACCCCTGTCTCATACTGGTCATAGGAATGATTTAGAAAATATAAAAACAAAACATTGGGAGTTTTTTTGTTTCAACTTACTTTACTTAGGCCCATAGCTCAAGGGTGAGCATAGGCCATCGACAACACTCATCACACTCGGTTCTGGGCTTTTCGCTGAATGCCTGTCCAGTTGGTCCCCTGCCTCTTTATCTCTGCTTCAGTGTCTCACCTCCAGCTGCTGCGAGGTTGGCCTCTCTTCCTTTTCCCCTGCGGGTTCCAAGTCAGCGCTTGGTGTGTGGTGCTGGATGCTGGCTTCCTGAGAGTGTGTCCAATCCAGCCCCACTTTCTCTGCAGAATCTGCTAGGCCACTGGTTCCTGTCTTGCTTGCTTCCATAGACCTTCATTGTTGATCTTCTCTGGCCATCTGATTTTGAAGATGCGCATCAGACAGGCGTTGATGAAGGTCTGAAGTTTTTGCCGTATTGCCTAGGTCATTCTCCAAGTCTCACAGTCATAGAGCAGAACCGACTTTACGTTTGAGTTTTGTTTGAAGGTCATGATATACTATCGGATTTAAAGCAGCTGTTGGTTGTGGCTATTTCAATGAGCTCCCAACAGTGAACACAGAGTCATCACTAACTTAGAGAAAGTAAGACTGGGAAAGTGAAAAGGGATTAAATGTAATTGTTTTTTTTTTTTTTTTTTAATCAAAATTTTTTAATCTTCTCTTGATCTAAAAATCGACATGTTATACATGTTCAGTCAAATAAGTAGAATATTCAACCTGGAAATGTGTTGAATTAGATGACACCGATACCAAGACAAGAGGCTCACTGACTTTTGCTTTCCTTCTGTACTCATGAATTTGCAAGCTTTCCTAAACTGCTGTCTTCTGTTTTAGCATCCTTTTAGATGTCATGATATTTTGATTAAGCATTTACATGACTACCGATTTAAATTCACAGATCACTGGACAAACTTGATCATTCAATAACAGAGAAGGCACCGAGTGGTGTATGAATTTCTAGTAGTGTATGTAGTTTGATGAATATATCAAGATATGTTATTAATGTCTATCACTAACTGTTGGTCACACAGTTTCATTCCAATGATTTGGGATTGATCTGTAAGACTATGCCATATTCCTACTTATTTGTCATCTCACACACTAATACTGAAATTTAAATGACAGCAAATGTACCTGTTCTTTTTACACTACTTTACGACTAATGACCACCAGTTTAGGAACATTTGGGCCACTGAATTAAGCTGTTTGCCAATGGTAGTGTTCAATGAATTGACCTAATAGTGTCAGTCATTTGAGTCCTTTTTCACAATTGTTATCAGCTGAAACTTCAAAAACAACTAAAACAACAACTTTCCTGTCTCAAATCAAAGAAATTTTTGATGTCAGCAGACACGTAAACACATTTCGTGTTAATGCCCAGAATAACCATTATGAGAATGTAATGGAGAATCCCTCTTTTGAATCAAGTGATAATAGCAGATGAGCATACACAATTAGATAGATGAACAGAATGTTCATGTATACCTTTTGATATCCAAACAGTGACACACTGACACTGCTTACATTACCTGCCTTTGAATTATCTGCTGAAAAGACTAGTCAGATGATGTCATGTAAAGACTAAAGGTCTGATATGGTTCATTGTCTTGAAAATTTTTGTTTCGTTGACAGTTTAGAACCGTATTTATTGTCCATTGTGTTGTTGTTGTTGTTTTCATTCAGAACGGTCCATGTGGGATATGAGTTTATCACTTGTTTTATATTACTGCATTTCATCTTGCACTTTACCTTCTTCCACTGTCTGCATTTCATCTTGCACCTTTACCTTCTTCCACTGTGTACATTTCATCTTGCACTTTACCTTCTTCCACTGTCTATGCACTTTACCTTCTTCCACTGTCTGCATTTCATCTTGCACCTTACCTTCTTCCACTGTGTACATTTCATCTTGCACTTTACCTTCTTCCACTGTCTATGCACTTTACCTTCTTCCACTGTCTGCATTTCATCTTGCACTTTACCTTCTTCCACTGTCTACATTTCATCTTGCACTTTACCTTCTTCCACTGTCTACATTTCATCTTGCACTTTACCTTCTTCCACTGTCTACATTTCATCTTGCACTTTACCATGTTCCACTGTCTGCATTTCATCTTGCACTTTACCTTCTTTCCCCTGTCTACATTTCATCTTTCACCTTACCTTCTTCCACTGTCTACATTTCATCTTGCACTTTACCTTCTTCCACTGTCTACATTTCATCTTGCACTTTACCTTCTTCCACTGTCTACATTTCATCTTGCACTTTACCCTCTTCCACTGTCTACATTTCATCTTGCACTTTACCTTCTTCCACTGTCCACATTTCATCTTGCATTTCATCTTGCTACACTCTTGCACTTTACTTTCTTCACTGTCTACATTTCATCTTGCACTTTACCTTCTTCCACTGTCTACATTTCATCTTGCACTTTACCTTCTTCCACTGTCTACATTTCATCCTGCACTTTACCTTCTTCCACTGTCTACATTTCATCCTGCACTTTACCTTCTTCCTCTGTCTACATTAATGTGCACTTTACCTTCTTCCACTGTCTGCAGATTATCCTCGCGTCATGGCTCAACCTGATCGGTTCAGGTCTCCGCAACTTAACTACGTTTGATTTCATATCTTCCGACACCAAGTACCCAGTGTTATTATGTGGACAGTTCCTAGCGGCATGTGCCCAGCCATTTATTATGTTTGTGCCAACCCAAACTGGCTGCTTTGTGGTTTTCCTGACACTCAGAGGGCTATCGCCAACACTTTGGCATCTATGGGTGAGAACATTACTAAGAATACGTATATAGCACCTGTCCTCAGTTAAAAACCAAGCTCTAAGTGCTTTAGAATCCTTGCTCACGTTTACACAACAGACTGACTGCCTGGGTAGTAGAGACAACTGAAGAGCTGCCTGCTGGTGCTGCATTCAGTCATTTTGTGTGACATTCAGTCATTATCAGTATCTCAGACTTCTCCCCCTTGATTTTTTTTTAGATTTCTCATGCAGGGCACAAGCTGTGTTTAATGTGTCAACCTTACCAATGGCCAAACTGACTTCTTCTAAAAGTTGGTGGTTGGATTTCATATATGTGCAAGGTGTAATGTATGCATTCACACTTGTTTATAGTCTCATGCTTGTCAAAGATACTAGGTGTGCATCTCTGTGTATTTATATTTATGAACATGGGTGTATAAGAGTGTGAGTGTCGTGAAGCAAGTCTCAGTTTATCTTACAGGTTATCAACACTGTAAGTGCTAAATATACAAAGTTTCAAGATTTTGACTGGAGAGTGGACACAGCCTTGCAGGTTTCAGTTTTTTTTTTCAATTGTGTTTCGACTACTGGTCCTTGCAGACCATTGCAATGAGTGCAAACGCTTCTTGGTGCTTATTCATAGGGCAAAGAAATATTTTTAGCTGTATTACCTGGCTACAATGTGCAAGGGCTCCTTGGCGCTTATTCATAAAGGCAAAGAAATATTGGAGCTGTATTACCTGGCTACACAATACAAAGGCTTCTTGAGGCTTATCTGTAACTAAGGCAAAGAAGTATTTCAGTTGTATTACCTGGCTGCAAAAAGTTCACCTGTTGTAGAGATAATAAATACATGAAGTGAAGCTAGGGGAGATGGCTGAGGATAAGAATACTTGAAGAAAAAATTTTCAGGAAGCTTTATATCTTGTGGTCAAGTTGACATGAATGATATTCATATCTTGCGAGTGCATGTAGTTGTGTTTTATATGATTCATGTAGATCGATATGTATCAGAGGGATTTGTGTGTGTCTCTGTCATGTAGATATGTATCAGAGGGATTTGTTTGTGTTTCTGTCATGTAGATACATATCAGAGGGATTTGTGTGTGTTTCTGTCATTCTATACGTATCAGACTATTCAGAGGGATATATGTGTGTGTTTCTGTCATGTAGATGCGTATCAGAGGGATTTGTGTGTGTTTCTGTCAGTTAGATCTGTATCAGAGGGATATATGTGTGTGCTTCTGTCATTTAGACATGTATGAGAGGGATATATATATATGTGTGTGTTTCTGTCATGTAGATACGTATCAGAGGGATATGCGTGTGTTTTCTGACTTCTGACAGGTGTGCCATGGCATGTGCTTGTTTTCTTCATGTTGCCATCTTGTCTGTGTTATTTGGTGTTGTATGTCTGGTTCCAGCTAACCCCTTGGGAATCATGGTGGCCAACCTCATGTCTCCCAACATGGTGAAATCAACTCCAGACTTACCGAAAGTGGTGAGTTTGTGCCACAGGTGAAGAGAGTGCTGTAAGTCATTAGCAATAATGTGAAGTTGTCTCTCTTTGGTGATTGTAGCTTGTAATAGACAATATTCAGTGATAATTCTTTTTAAGAAACCTATGGGGTCAGACTCAGTACGAAAAACTCATTTCCAAATTTTCAGGGAGTCACAAAAATATTCAGGGGGTCACACTTTATAAGTGGAAAGAAAGTACTGAACACACACACACACACACACACACATATATATATAGAGACACACACACATACAGAGGCGTGCATGTGCGCCCTCTGACTGGCTAACACACATAAATGCACAGAGAAAGAGACAGAAATAGATAAGAAAAGAGGTAGTAATAACAAAGTTAATGAAAAAAAAAAACCCTAGATTATGCTGAAATTGATTTATTCAGATTTGTGTTCCAGTGTCAGTAAAGCGTTATCAACTTGAAATCCGAGCAGCTACAGTATTGTGATTCTAACTGTAAAATTTGATATAAGTGGGATGTCCTCTTCGATATCATCACAGGATTCCCACAATGCGAGCCATTTCCACCGGTGTTGAAGCATTTTACTACATGACCAAATTCCAGTCATGAGGCAATGACACCTGGTGATGAATGTTTGTGGAAGCCTTGATGAACTTCATGAAGCTGTGTAGTCTTGCCACTCTTGCACCGTGCACAACACACATCCGTGCATCCACAACAGCACCATTTCACTTGTCCGGTTATATTGCATAGATTGGTTGAATTGTTTCTTTCGCTGGATGATCACCCGCAAGCCACAGTTCCAAGCCAAATTTTTATAGGCTCAAGCTGAAGTTGTTCATCGATTCAGAACACGCTGAACTGTCAAGGAAAGTTAGGTTTTTTTCAATTTCGATGGTGATGGATCGGATGAAAGCGCTTTAAGGTGACATGCTGCTCAGAGTTGTAATGTATGCATGAGAAAATCATTGCATCACGGTCAATTCTGGTGTATTTTAATGATGCACTGGCCTGAATTCCAGTGTGTCAGATGGGAAGTTCATGCATCAGTGATCCATATTTGTGTATAAGGATTATCACCAACACTTGTAACTCCCCAACTTAGGATCCATATAAATGATAGTACTTCATGCACGCCTACTATATACATTCACACACAGAAACACAGACACACACAGACACACATACACACACACACACACACACACACACACACACACACACACACACACACACACACACACTCACGCACACACAAACGTAGACAAAGGCAGTGTTTTAAAATAGGTAACTTAAGATTATTTTGAATGATACTACTTCATCAGCTCATGCACACCCACATAGATGCATTTTCTCTCTCTCTCTCTCTTACTTTTTGATGGGTCATGAACCCTTTCATATCTAAGATCTAGGTTCCACTCAGCATCAGTGACTCAGGATGACAAGGAACATTCCATACTATCCCAGTACATGTAATAATATTAATAACATGCACTTGTTGAAGAATGTGCCCCCACCCCCATCTTCCCACTCTACATTGCCTTATGCACTGATCTCCAAGTTTCCCATCCCCTCCCCCTCCCCCAGCCCACTTCTCCCTCCACCTGAAATGAAAAAAACAAAAAAACAAACAAACAAACAAACAAAAAGAAACCAAAATAAAAAACATTACCACAAGTTGAAAATGACACTGAATCTTTATTTATTCTGTGTCCAGGTCCTAAGAGTATGCTACCTCTGGGATGAATTGTTTTTGGCTGGTCCTTTGCAGATGAAACATAACTGTTTTAAATCAGTCTCGTAGTTTCAGAGCATGACTTGGGTTTCTTCTTCAAGTCATAGCAATTCCATGTGTACATAGTGCTGTGTTTAACAAGCTTTCACCCACACTATTGCCTTTGTGGTTAGTTGGGCTACAAACAGCATGGCTGGACTGACCTGATTAAGAGTGAACAGTTTGCTTTTGAACTTGAAATTGTACTAAATGTGCTAATAATGATGATTCATTAAATGTCTTCATGTGAGAGCCTGAAGTCCTGTGCTTTGACTGGAGTATAGTGCAATAAACTGAAAATAGCATGCACAGTGATACATGATTGAAAGATATTCGAGGAGCAGCATATGCTTGTACTGTGCCAGCAAATGAATGAAGAATGCACCATTTCACCTGTGCCTGTATCAGCATGAGATCCTGTGCAACACCCTTTCACCCACTGACACACTCACACAACTGCATTTACTAAGCTCTGCACAGCCCCTCCCCCTTCCTCAACATAGCAAACACGCTGGCTTGCTCCAAGAGGGCACACAAACACACACACACACACACACACACACACACACACACACACGAACACAAACACACACACATATACATGTGTGTGTGTGTGAGCACAGTAGAGTCAAAACCGATTAAATCAACTACTGACTGTCTGTTATTCCTCCCAACAGAGGCCCATATTATGTCACTTGCATTAGGTGTACAAAAATCTTTGTGCTAATAGCTATGCTTATTGTGAAAACTTTTCTTTTTGTAAGCAGAAGTCCTTTGTTTGATTAACCCCAGTTGTAACAAAAGCCTTTTTGTCGCTGTCATTGGTTACAATAACAGCATTTTTGCTACAAAAACTCATTCGAATTAGGCTATAAGCTTTGTGTGTGAATGCGCGCATAACATCTTGCACACATGTAAAACCCAATCATTTACTTTGAGAAGAAAAGACCAGCTTGCCCATTGCTTTGGGTGACATGTATACACATAGCACGCATGTACCAGAGACAAACAAATGAGAGAATGGCTGAGAATGAAACCAGAAATAACTGATTGTAGTGCTAGCAGGCAGCTCTTCAGACTGCAGTTGCTGGGCAGGCACCCGGTGTGTAAACAAAAGAAAGCCCTCAGAGCTTGGTCCCTTAGCAAGGATAAGTGCGATACAAATTCTCAAATAATAACAAAAAGAAAAAGAAAAAGCTTTACTAACTCCACATGGTCTCCTTTGCATTGCAAGGTCCAGTTGTAACAGAGTCCTCTTATATGTCATTATCTCCAGTTGTACTTTGTGTCACTGTACCTGGTTGTGTCAAAAGCCTTTCTTTGTGTCACTGTTTCAGGTTGTATAAAAAAAAACTTGCTTTTATTTGTGTGTGGTTGTATCAAAAAACCTCTCTTTGTGTAACTGTGTCTGGCTGTGTCAAAAACCTTGCTTTATGTCTGTGTTTCTGGTTGTATCAAAAACCTTGCTTTGTGTCGCTGTTTCTGGTTGTATCAAAAACCTTGCTTTGTGTCGCTGTTTCCGGTTGTATCAAAAATCTTGCTTTGTGTCTTTGTTTCTGGTTGTATAAAAAAAAAAAAAAACCTTGCTTTTGTGTTGCTGTTTCTGGTTGTATCAAAAACCTCGCTTTGTGTCTTTGTTTCTGGTTGTATCAAAAACCTTGCTTTGTGTTGCTGTTTCTGGTTGTATCAAAAAAACCTTGCTATGTGTTGCTGTTTCTGGTTGTATCAAAAACCTTGCTTTGTGTCCTTGTTTCTGGTTGTATCAAAAACCTTCTTTGTGTCTTTGTTTCTGGTTGTATCAAAAACGTTCTTTGTGTTGCTCTTTCTGCATGTATCAAAAACCTTGATCTGTGTCTGTGTTTCTGGTTGTATCAAAAACCTTGCTTTTTGTCGCTTTTTCTGGTTGTATAAAAAACCTTGCTTTGTGCCTCTGTTTCTGGTTGTATCAAAAACCTTGCTTTGTGTCTTTGTTTCTGGTTGTATCAAAATCCTTGCTTTGTGTCTTTGTGTCTGGTTATATCAAAATTCTTGCTTTGTGTAGCTGTTTCTGGTTGTATCAAAAACCTTGATTTGTGTCGCTGTTTCTGGTTGTATAAAAAACCTTGCTTTTGTGTCGCTGTTTCTAGTTGTATCAAAATCCTTGTTCTGTGTCGCTGTTTCTAGTTGTATCAAAATCCTTGCTTTGTGTCACTGTTTCTGGTTTGTATCAAAAACCTTGCTTTGTGCTGCTGTTTCTGGTTGTATCAAAATCCAAGTTTTGTGTCACTGTTTCTGGTTGTATCAAAAACCTTGCGTTGTGTTGCTGTTTCTGGTTGTATCAAAAACCTTGCTTTATGTAACCGTTTCTGGTTTGTATCAAAAACCTTGCGTTGTGTCTCTGTTTCTGGTTGTATCAAAAACCTTCCCTCATGTCATTGTCTCCAGTTGTAATGAAAGCCTTCCTTGATCTGTATATATCCAGTTGTGTGTTACAACCAAAGTCTTTCTTTGTGTTGACCGGTACCCCTCCAGTTGTGTGTTTTAATCTCTTTTCTTTGACTTCAGTACAGTCAACATGGACTATGCTTTTTACTGTTTTAGCCTGTTTTCAGTTGTGATGTAGTTGATGTGTCAGCAGCTTGATATGAATTGATGTACCCTGTCTGTCTGTCTGTCTAGCTGTGGGTGTGTACCGGGGTGGCAGGGGTGGGGACTATTCTCGCCACGTTCGGCGTCTGGAGCAGTCGGCCACCCACCCCTCCCACGGCTAGTGCCGCCGAAGGGACCCAGCCCTTCTTTCTTTGACTCAAACAGGTGAGCCTGCTTTCTGTCTACATCAAACAGGTGAGCATGCTTTCTGTCCACATGAAACAGGTGAACATGCAAAAACAGAGGAGGCCTAAGGAAAAGCTTTTTCCCCAAACAGCTGTAATGAATGTTCATGATGGTGAAAACAAAGGAGGCCTAAGGAAAAGCTTTTTTCCCCAAACAGCTGTAATGAATTGTTCATGATGGTGAAAACAAAGGAGGCCTAAGGAAAAGCTTTTTCCCCAAACAGCTGTAATGAATTGTTCATGATGGTGAAAACAAAGGAGGCCTAAGGAAAGCTTTTCCCCCAAACAGCTGTAATGAATTGTTCATGACAGTGAAAACAAAGGAGGCCTGCGGAAAAGCTTTTTCACGATTTAGCTCTTGTGTACAAGTATACTAAGGGGCTTGTATCTCCCCTCTCCCCTCTCCATATAGGTATGCTTAGGTGTATGTACATGTGTTTGTTGAGTGTGTGTGTGTGTGTGTGTGTGTGTGTGTGTGTGTGTGTGTGTGTGTGTGTGTGTGATAGTTTTTTTTTTTTTTTTTTTGTTTGTTTGTTTTTTTTAACCACGGATTCCCATACATGACCACAATCATTATTACCACCACTTATAAGATGTCCTGTGTTTGCCAATCCCCCCCCCCCCCCCCCTTTTCTCTTTTTTTTTTTTTTTTTTTGGCATATGTATATATGTGCATATGTGTTACATGTGCGTGTGGATGTGCCCGTGTACATATGTACCATTGTGTGTGTGTATGTGTACATGTGTGTGCGTGCATGTATCATGCATATGTGTGTGTTGGTGATGATTTCACGTATGGCAACCATCACCATCAATCAGTCATTGATCATTGTCCCTCCTTGCCCCCCCCCCCCCCCCCCCCCCCCCCCCTCCCCCCTCCCCCCCCCAAAGCCCCTTTTTTTTTTTTTTTTTTTTTTAACTCAACTGGCATTGTCATGCCAATGCTATCATGCTATTTCACTTATGGCAATGATCATCATCCTATATCACCACTGTTTGTCCCACTCAAGACAATGACCAATTATCCATGAATCATCATTTTATTTTCCCCCCCCCCCCCCCCCCCCTTTTTTTTTTTCCCACCCCCAACCGGCATTACTACATCAATGCCACCACATTATTTCACTTATGACAATGGTCACCACCCTATAGTACTGTAGATCTCATCTCAGTGATCAACATCCATCAGTCATTGACCATTTCCTTTATTCCCCCATTGGCATTATCATACTTGCCAATACACTACCCTACTCCTTTTACAAAAATCACCATCACCCTACACCACTATGGTCATACCTACACCTTGACCATGATCATCATCCACCCATCTTTGAACACACCTCCCCCATTCCCCTACCGGCATTTTACACCAGCACCACAACATTATCCCACTTATACAACAATTATCATCATCCTACAGTACTGTTTATCTCAAATGATCCATGATCATCACCCATCAGTCATCTACCCCTACCCCCCCCCCCACCCTCTTTCCCAACCTGCAACATTATACTAATGCCACCTTATTATTCCACTTACCACAATGACCTTCACCCTGCAGTACTATTGATCTCACCCCATGCCAATGAGCATCACCCACAGGTCATTGATATTTTCCTTTATACCCCCCAACTTGCACCATTGCTCCATCACCACTACATTTTTTCCACTTATATAACAATAATCATCATCCTATGGTACTACTGATCTAAAATGATTACCATTTATCAGTCACTGAAAATCTCCCATCAGTGAACACCTTATACTGCACTATATATGGAAAAAAGAAGCTGACCAATTGACAAAGGAAGGAGGACAGCAGCCCCAACTGTAAAAGGTAGCCTCCTTGGAATAAATCAGAAGTATTTCCAAGGAGACAAATAGGAGGATGACTTGAGCAGCACCCAGACTTCAACAAGAGGGATGCATACTACCGGATGCCCAGATCAGACCAATGAACATTGTGAGACTCAGGATGGGGCTCTCCAGACTTCAACATCACAGGTCCACTATATTCCACACCTGTGAGAAATCAATCTATCAATGCAGTACAACCCCAGAGACAGCGGAACATTCCCAGCTAAACCCAAACTAGAAACCTAGCCTGCCAACTCACCAATGAGTGCAAAACCTCACTGACCACTGGAGGGTCTTCACCATACAGCAGCCTCCGTCAGTACCTCCAGGACTCCTACCTAAGTAAACGAAGAAGAAGACCATCATTGTGGGACTGACTGAGAACAGGGCGCTCCAGACTGTCACATCACATCTCCACAATATTCTACACTGGCGAGTCTTCAATTTATCCATGCCGCCCCAGTGACAGCGGAACATTCCCAGCGGCACTATAAGTGGAAACCTGGCCTGCCAACACACCAATGGGTGCAAAACTTTACTGACTTCTGTTTTACGTCTCGTCACACATAGGTGATTGCAGACACCTAAATAACATAGTGTTTACATTTTAGAGACTATTATTATAAAAGAAGAGAAGAGGACGATGTGGTTACACAGAACAAAAATAAGGACAGATGAATTATAGGACAGTAACTATGAAAAATTAGAGAAAAATAACTAAAGTAATCAAACTTACAATTATTATTATAAAATGTTCCTTAATGGACTTTCCAAAAGGTTTCTCATTAATTTAACAAGAGAAACAACTGGCAACGAACTAAAAAGTCAAACACATTAACATGCCCAGTGTCAGCACTTGGTATAACCCCATTCAAAATGGGTTTCGTTAGTTCACAATCAAAAAACACACATGTTGAACTGAAAGATCCCCACGACATACACACTTAACAGTCTGGCAATACTTGATTTCGTAGGGAATTACATAAAAATGTGTGTGTGTGTGTGTGTGTGTGTGTGTGTGTGTGTGTGTGTGTGTGTGTTTTAACACATGATACCCTGTTTCTCATTGAGCATTGCTATCTTTTCTCAACCAACATCTGCACATTAATACCAACACATTATTTCACCTGTTAAAATAAACATCATCCCACAGCATTGTTTACTTTTTCAACAGCACTATTTGTATGAACCTCCCCCCCCCCCCCCCCCCCCCCCCCCCGCACCTCATAGTGGATGGAGATATATGAGCTCTCCTTCTCTTGGCCCCCTCCCCCCCCCCCCCCCCCCCCACACACACACACACACTACCCCCTCCCCACCCACACCCTCTTTTTTTTTTTTTTTTAAATTACAGTTGCTCTCATTTTTCTTCTTCTACTTATTTATTATAATTACTAGCACTATCATTATTACTATTACCATCCCTCTTATATATATATATATATATATATTTAAAAAAAAAAAAAAAATCTATATCTATATATATCTCAGCCCCCCCCTCCCCACCCCCTTTTTAGCATTATCATCAATCCATCTTAACGACAACTGTCACATAAAGCACACCACCCCACTAAACTAAACTAACACACAACCCCATCGCCTCACTTCTCCCCTCCCTCCACCCACTCCCCCCCCCCCCCCCCCCCCCATATATATATATAACCCCCCCCCCCCCCCCCCTCTTAGCATTATTATCAATTCATCTAACCACACCACAACCATCACATAAAGCACACCACCCCACTAAACTAACGACACAACCCCATCGCCTCACTCCTCCCCTGCCTCCACACACTCCCCCCCCCCCCCCCCCCCCCCCCCCCAGTACTTTTCCTCTCCCATAATCCCCTCTGTCATTTCCTTCTGGCGGCCATTCTTCACAGCACACCATATGGACATCAGATAAGTCACCATACAGCAGCCTCCGTCAGTACCTCCAGGACTCCTACCTAAGTAAATGAAGAAGAAGACCATCATTGTGGGACTGAGAACAGGGCGCTTCAGACTGTCACATCACATCTCCACAATATTCTACACTGGCAAGTCTTCAATTTTTCCATGCCGCCCCAGTGACAGCGGAACATTCCCAGTGGCACCATAAGTGGAAACCTGGCCTGCCAACACACCAGTGGGGGTGCAAAACTTTACTGACCACTAGAGGGCCTTCACCATGCAGCAGCCTTTACCAGTACCTCTAGGATTCCTGCCTAAGTGAACGGAGAAGATGGTGCTGTCGATCTCACTTGATCATCACCCATCAGTGACTGATTAATGAAAGGTTTTTTGTTTTCTGTTGTTTTTTTTTTTTTTTTTTGAGTGTATATATATATATATATATATATATATATATATATATATATATACATATACACATATGTGTATGTGCGTGTGTGAATATGTGTGACAACCTTCCATAGTTAGTCTCATTACCATCATAACTCACCCATAATACTGTTTACATGTGGTCCCCCCCCCCCCCCCCCCTTCTTTGTGTGTGTGTGTGTGTGTGTGTGTGTGTGTGTGTGTGTGTGTGTAGAAGGAATTCTGTTTTACGTCTCGTCACACATATAGGTGACTGCAGACGTCTAAATAACAAAGTGTTTTTACATTTTTAGACTATTATTAAAAGAAGAGAAGAGGACGATGTGGTTACACAGAACAAAAATAAAGGACAGATGAATTATAGGAGAGTAACTATAAAAAATTAGAGAAAAATAACTAAAGTAATCTAACTTACGATTATTATTATAAAATGTTCCTTAATGGACTTTCCAAAAGGTTTCTCGTTAATTTAACAAGAGAAACATCTGGCAATGAGCTAAAAAGTCAAACACATTAACATGCCCAGTGTCAGCACTTGGTATAACCCCATTCAAAAAGGGTTTTCGTTAGTTCACAATCAAAAATCACATGTTGAACTGAAAGATCCCCACGACATACACACTTAACAGTCTGGCAATACTTGGTTCATAGGGAATTACATAAAAATGTGTGTGTGTGTGTGTGTGTGTGTGTGTGTGTGTGTGTGTGTGTGTGTGTGACACGATACCCTGTTTTTTCTCATTGAGCATTGCTATCTTTTCTCAACCAACATCTGCACATTAATGCCAACACATTATTTCACGTGTTAAAATAAACATCATCCCACAGCATTGTTTACTTTTTCAACAGCACTATTTGTATGAACCTCCCCCCCCCCCCCCCCCCCCCCCCCCCCCGCACCTTATAGTGGATGGAGATATATGAGTTCTCCTTCTCTGGAACCCCCCCCCCCCCCCCCCCCCCACACACGCACACACACTACCCTCCCCACCCCACCCTCTTTTTTTTTTTTTTTAAATTACGTTGCTCTCATTTTATTCTTCTACTTATTTATTATAATTACTAGCACTATCATTATTACTATTACCATCCCTCTTATATATATATATATATATATTTAAAAA
>JADBJO010005972.1:95000-122500 GCA_016801955.1 Conus betulinus | reverse complement strand
TGGGTTCATGACTAATTCTAACTCCAAGGATAAAATTCGTTTGTGCTGTAATGGCAGAGATTTGAAGTTGTCGCCCCAGGATCACCATGATCACTAGTCTGGCGCTCCATTAAGTGAGCTATCATGGCCCCAAGTCCTCAGCGTCATCTCCATCCCATACACACACAGATTTGTCCTTTCCCCATTCTGACAACAGTCCACAGGAAGCAAGCAGTGTCTGGTAGTAATGAGGCAACCCATTAGTGGAGACACTGCACTGCTGCTTGCAGGTATACCATGTTATTTGATTTCTGGCCTGATCCAGTACAATAAAGAACACCTGTTACTAGGCCCTCATCTGATGACAGTGCTTGCTCAGTCGAGGAATGAGGGTGAACGAGCGTCCTCCACTGGGGGCATCACTGTGCCAGTCAGTGAGGGTTCCCTGGGAACAGGCCAGTGCTAAACACTTTGACCGCAGCTCCGGTTTACACACCGGATAAATCTCACAAAGAAAAGGGATCAGATGGGCATGAAACCCACAACTCTCTCAGCCAGGGATCCATGATGCCAGCTACTGCACCATGGCGGCTGATGGCCAATCAAAGTTTTGGTTGATGTTGGAGCATTGCATGAAGGGTCACAGACCTTGACGGTTGATGTCAGCATTGCATAAAGGGTCACAGACCTTGGTGGTTGATGTCAGAGCATTGCATAAAGGGTCACAGCCCTTTGTGGTTGATGTCAGAATTGCATGAAGGGTCACACAGACCTTGGTGGTTGATGTCAGAGAATTGCATGAAGGGTCACAGCCCTTGGTGGTTGATGTCAGAGCACTGCATGAAGGGTCACAGACCTTGGTGGTTGATGTCAGAGCATTGCATGAAGGGTCACAGACCTTGATGGTTAATGTCAGAGCATTGCATAAAGGGTCACAGACCTTGGTGGTTGATGTCAGAGCATTGCATGAAGGGTCACAGACCTTGATGGTAGATGTCCGAGCGTCACAGGAGGGGCCACAGACCTTGATGCAGGCACGCATGGGGCATTCTATTAACACGTGAATGGACATAATTGCTTCTTGGCAGATGCCATTCTGTAAATGGCCTCTGGATGTGACACGGGAGCATTCCCATGGGTGTACCAGCAGTATTACATGACTGCAGAGCCCACCAGCAAAAAATACCACCACCATGCACTGCCATGTGCATCTCGTAGCCTCACTTGTTTCTGTTCTGACGACAACAGTACAACTGCAGACATGGCCAGCTTTCACCTTGAGGTCTTAACCTGCTCTCTCTAAGAGAATCCCAGGCTGCAGTCTTTCCCACTGTCAACAGGACTTTTCCCTGCGGTCAGTGAGTCTTTCCTCACCGTCACAGGACCTTTCCCCAGTGTCAGCCAAAAGGCAGATAGGAAAGAAATACAGCCGAAGGTGCATATAGGACCCAGTCAAGTACTGTCCTCAACTGCAGAACAAACAGCTGGGAGCAATCCTGCACCACCCTTGGAAGCCTGCGCTGTGTTCACATAGGGGTGCAGGTATGCACAGGGCATTCCATTAACATATGAAGGGACATAATTGCTCCTTTGCAGATGCCAGTCTGTAATGGCCACTGGATGTGATATGACAGAACTTCCACAGGAGCTTTCCCATGGGTGTACCAGCCCGTATTTTATGACTGCAGAGTTCCATTCAGGTCGGAGGCTACACATAGGTGATCTCTTTGTTTCCTTTTATAAATATCCTGGGATCAGCCAGGCCTGAGAGATGCAGACACCTGCTGTGCTGCTGTGGAAATTTAGGCAACACTCTCAAGACCTAGCCTTTCAAGTGAATGAATCCTCACTGTTTGGTTCCAGGCTTCCATTTGAGCCCATTCGTGTTGAACTGTAGGTTAGAGGTGACAGAGGCAAAAATAATGAAAAAAAATCTTAGAGATCAATTCCTCTGATGGAACTCGACACGTTCTTACGTACACAAATAGTAAGAATGTATGACTAACATATGCAGGTTTGTATTTTTTATTGGCTTAACATGCTCTTGCGCTTTTACAGCAGTTATATATATGTGTGCATGCACACATGCTCTCTCTCTCTCTCTCTCTCTCTCTCTCTAACAACACACACACACACACACACACACACACACACACACACACACACACACACACACACTCTCACACATACACGCACACATTCAATATGACTATATTTCAGTTAGACCCAACACTAATGTATTTCACACTTTTGCTTATTGCTGTCCAGCTGAGCCGCTACAGAAACAATGAAATCATCATCGCTGTTGCCATTGGCACATTTGGCTTCTTCGGGTTCGGGGCCTACCCAGTGTGCATGGAAATGGCCGTTGAGGTCACCTACCCTGTTGCTGAAGCTACAAGCTCAGGTTTACTTTTTATTTCCGGGTAAGTAATCCATGTACCTGTATGTTGTGCATAGCTACCAATCCTCCCAAATTAATCAGGAGTTTCATTACTTTTAATATCAAAGCTAAAATCTTGAGAAGGGAAAAGTTCAGAAGTTCATGTGACTCCTCAATTGTAACTGCTGAAGGTTGTCAGCTATGGTTCTGTGTCTCCCATGACTGGTATCTGATATGCATTCAATTGTTGTTGTTGTTTTGTTGTGGTTTTTTTGCTTTCCCAGTGTTAGACTTTAATTTGTTAAACATGACGTGAAGTCATAAGATTTCATGTGGGGCAGATACTATGTGTCATAGGATAAATGTTGGTTGAAAAAAAAAGTTGACTCTATATCTCCATATTTACATCGTTCTATTCAGCTGTTGCTCATAGAAGCAAAAGGAAGGGTGGGGAGGTCTGGAATAGGATGGGGTGGAGTGGGTGAGGGGTGTATGTTCGTCACTCAAATTTGTGTTTCTCATTTGCTGATGTATGAGTATGTGCATGAATAAACATGAGTATTAAGTACTTGAAAGTTAAAAAAAAAATTGTATATACTTACCATCAATGTGTGTGTGTGTGTGTGTGTGTGTATGTGTGTGTGTGTGAACAGACAAATCAGGGGTAAATTTATGTGTTTTGCATTGAGCAAGCAACCATAATTTTTGAAATACTGTGGCATAATCATTGATAAATGAGTAAATGTATTGGCATTGATGTGGCCTCTTTAGTTGCCTGGGTTATAAAACTACATGGCGTATTGCTTTTGATATACTTACAAGCCATCCTCCACCCCCACCCTCCCTCCCCGATCCATCCATTCTCCCCTTTCCCCCATACCCATCCCCTCCACACACATCCCCATTTATGTCCCCTCCTCTTCCACATCCCCCTTCCCCCCACCTGGTTATTTCTGTCTTCCTCCAAACCTTCCCCCTCTGTCACCCCCATCCTTTGTCTCCCCCTTTCCCCATCCTCCCATGTCTCCCCTATCGCCCCTCCTCCTTTCTCCCATCCTCCCTTCCCCCATCCTTCCCTCCAGTCTTCCCTCATCCCCTTCTTCCCTGCTTCCCAGTCCCTCCCCTTGTTCTGTACTATCCATCATTTGCCTGTTACGCACTTGAAGGTCTTGAATGAGAGAAAAACATGGACAAAAAAAAAAGGGTGTCGGAACAGGGACCTTCAGATCTTCAGTCTAATCCTCTCCCATCCAAGTTGTTCTGGCTGACGGTATATTTGGTATTTTTCATTGATCTCAATGGCTACAGCAAGGCATATTGATTCATTTTGAATCCTCAAATCACTTCACTTCACCCTATGGTAGCACTAAAAACATGTATGAATTGACTTTGTAGCTCAGAATTGTACTTTGTAGCACGGAACAGAGATTCTCTCATGATCTACCCAGTTTTGTAGCTCAGGACTGTACTTTCTGGCACAAAACAGATTCAGTCATGATCTACCCAGTTTTGACTCACAACACCAGCTTTCAAGGAGACAAACAAAAGCTGGATTTGTATAAAAAAACTAGGAAGTTGCACTTCACACAGAGAGACAGAGACATAGACAGACAGATGAATAGAATTTGCTCTGTATCTTAGATATCAGTGTGTTTGAGTATGTATACGTGTTCCAAATACTCTAACATCTTTTTTTGTATTTGCAAAGTGAGGCAACTGCAGATGGAAATCTAAACAGATTTTAAGTGTAATTAATAGCAAACTGTCAAGAAAACACAGACAAATGAATCACAAGACAAAACATGACGCGTTTGGACCTCAGGTTTTCTTCAGGCAAATACAAAACATTCAGGACAACCAAAATGAATGACCTAAGCGGTCGAAGTGCGTCATGTTTTGTCTTGTGATTTGTTTGTCTACGTTTTCCTGGCGGTTTGCTATTAATTACATTTAAGATCTTTTTTTGTATATTATTTTATCTTTTTATTGGTGTATACACAGACAACAATCCAAGGTCTGGTCTACATGGTGGTTGCCCAGATGATTACACAGCCCATGTCAGCAGCAGAGAAGAGCATGCCCAACACCTGTGGCACCAACAGCAACTCCACTTCAGGGGGGATACAGACGGCTTCACACCTCAGGACTGGACAGGTACTGGTAGTTACAAGTGATAGTTACCTTGACTTTGTGTCTTCGCATTGTATTTGTTAACCCAAGTCGATGTATGTTCAATACATCTAATAAGCGTTATTTGGTTATATCTGTGTGTGTGTGTGTGTGTGTGTGTGTGTGTGTGTGTGTGTGTGTTTTTTTTTTCACTTACCCGACAGAACTTCTCTTTGCTCTATGGCCTGAAAAGTCCAGTGGGTTTTAGGCTTTTCTTGGGTGTTGCTGCTCACTTATATGTCATGCGTTTGTGCAGTTCCAGGTCTGTTTCTGGATGGGACCATGACGTTCTTCACCATCATCCTGTTACTCTGCTTTCGTCCTGTGTACCGACGACTGCTGGCCGAACGCATTGCACAGGATGACAAGTCCTTAATCAGAGTGTGGAGACATTGTCCGTTGTGATGGGTGAGGAAGAAAGAATTCCGATTCAGGAATGAGTGTCACTAGTGGGTTTTGATAGGCAAGCGTATGGCTGTGTGGATGAAAACATTCAGAGTAACTGCTGGAAGTGTAACTGTATGTTGACACGTCCCATACAGATTTGTTATGTTTAGTTGTGGTAGTAAAGTTTTGTTATGTTTAAATGTGAGGGACATGTTCTTTACTTTATGTTAAGTATAGGATGAAAAGAGAGTCCTTATTTTTAGTTGTAATGATGGATGTGCAATTCCTGAAAAGTGAATCCTCGAGCTAGAGATAAGCAGCCACAGATCCCTCCATTTCCCCTGTTCCTTTCACTTTCTTCTGCTGGGGTACACCCTCTCTAATAATCTTTACCAAATACATATACGCACAACACAAGCATATCAACCGCATTTCTACACACATACATGCACACAAACACAGCTCAAGCACTGAGCTAACTTTGAAAAATGATAGAATTAAATGCAGGTTTCATTTCTTGAAGAAGTTTTGTTTTGAGGGTTTTTTTAAGTTGTTATTTTTGGTTTATTTTGTTTTTTTTTGTTTGTTGATTTTTTTTCAATGAGATATTACTTGACAGTGAAGGTAGATTCTGCAGATTTACAGGGAGAGAATTCCAAATGGTGGGAGAAATTAAAGTAAATTCAGCAGCTTGTTTGGTCACACCTTGGGTCTTTTTACTATTTTTCAGTCAGTGAATAAAATGTGCAGTTTTTTTTTTTTTTTTTTTTTTTTAAACAGACTAGCAGAAAAGTACTCTCTGGAAGCGTTCCATAGAAATGGTCGTGAGACAAGGTGGTGGTCTTGTAGTCACAGTGGCATTTAACAGGTAGCCAGTGGAACTTTTTCAACATAAGGACTGTTTGCTGTAAATAAGTCGTGTTGTGCTGTTGTTTACCCTCTGAACTTATTTATTATGGGAAAGTTTCTGCAGGCATAGAACTTGCACCAGTCAGATTTTGATGTTATGTTAACGGTATTGAGTCTGATAGCTTCTTTGTTGAACAGGTAAGATTCAAGAGAAGAAGTGTCTTTCAGTTCAGGAATGGGGTTGTGCCAAACATGAATCATGATGTTAAATTGCGATTTTTTTCCCCCAGCTCAATTTTGTCTTGTAAACTGTTGTTTATTTAATTAATTTTGGTGTTCTCTTTCTTTTATTTCCTTTTTGTTGTTGTAAGCATGGAATTGTTCCGTTTGATTTGACATTTTCTTTGCTTTTATTCAGCTTTATGTTGTGTGTGCAATGTTCGGAAAGCACTTACACAGTTTTTACACTTTCAGCCTATGCCCTCAGATCACTTTGTGTACACTGCATTCACATCAGGGACTGAACTCGCGCTGTGATACTACTGACTGAGAATCTTCTGAAAAATGTGTTCAGATATTTTTTTTTTTTTAAGAATGATGTCGCTATCATTCTTGTAAGGGGTCCTGTCTGACCTACCAGCTACTGCTAGCATTGTCACAGCGCTTTGTCATGTAGTGGGTCTGTCACTGAATGAATCCTCGCAGCATGTTGTGGCAAATAGATAAGGATTTCTTAACAGTTGTTTCACCAGATGACTAGTCTAAAGAAAGTTTGAGTGCAGTGAATTTTTTTTTTTTTTTTTTTCTATACACCAGGCTGTTTTGTTTGTGGCTGATTAGGGGAGGTTGGGGGGGGGGGGGGGGGGGGCTTGTGGAATGAATTGAAAATAAAACATTCCACATCCATGTTTGTAAACTTGTCGATGAAATCCTGCAGCATGGATCTGCAGTCAGTGAAGAAAGCAATCTTGGCGGTGGGTTGTTTGACTTTCTGAACCCTTGAGCAGTATGGAGCAGAGGAGCAGTATGGAGCAGAGCTGCTGACTCTGCTCAATAGTTGAAGGTTAAAGTCATGGAAATCAAGACCTATCTGCTCGTTCACAGTTAACCACTTCTACCTAAAAGGATGCTAGTTCATCACTTCATGCGATTACTGCAATTCAAAGAAAAAAAGGGTGTTGTGTTAACATGATGTTGATGTGCTTGTTTTAAACAGTTCTGTAATTCAACTTTCTGTGAAGATCATGCATGAACTGTGAGCTGATTTGCTTATGATCATTTTGAATTAAAAAAAAGTAAGAATAATGTTAATAGTAATGACAGTGTATTGTGTTTGTAAATCTTCATATTTTGCATTAGCAGTCATTTTCTCAACTCTTGCTTATTTCTTACAGTACCTTGGTTATTCTGAAATAGATGTGTATAAATAAGTACAAAATACACTGCAGAAAAGCATAAACAGTTAATGGAAATGCCTTACTATGACTTTATTATGAACTGGTTACCAAATGTTCATCAGGTACAAAATAAACTATTTTAAGCTGTGTTTCAGTTATACACAACAAAGAGATTCATTACTTGTCTGAGCTATTCTGCTACAGAACTGTGAGGATCTATACAGTTGTATAACTATATGTCTGACATGATGTCCTTGTTAAAAAAAAAAATCAGTAAGGAATGCTAGAATCCTGTTTAATGTTATGTAGTTTTATTAGCAAAAAAAGTTGTAGAAATCCTTTTCCTCTCAAAAGAAAACACCCACGCAATATGTTGCAATATATTCTACGGTAACAACTTAAGATTGACTCATGTAGTCAAATAGCATTTATTGTAATGATATTGAAATGGATGGATGTTGTATGTTGTTTGAATTGTTGAATAGTTATTTGTACTATCATTACAGTGGTGTTCCATGTTTTCAAGAAAGTAGAACTTTCACAAATGGGGTTAAAATTAGCAAACAAATCCACCGATGAAATTCTATAAAAGATGAAAGAAATCATGCTTGTATTGTCAATGTCACACCAGACTGGATTTGCTGGGTCAAACAAAACTTTGTTCTCATATTTGTGTCATCTTTTCACAGCTTAGGAAGCGGATTTTACTGTGACTGAGCCAGACTAAATGAAACTGAAATACCAGTCAATATAAGAGCACTCATGTATGGTCTGCAGGGGAAGTAAGCTTGGCACAAGAAAACTTGCTGTTTGAGTAAAATGATTTAGCACATTAACAGCAGTTGTTTCAAAAGCAAATCAGCAAGTCAGCATCAACTCAAGTGTTCCCATAGTTACCCGTGGGTCAGTTAGGAAGACTCCAACCACACAGTCCAGTTTCATCTACCTAATGGCTCAGATTTCCTGAACAACACTGCAGGTGTTTGTTTCTCTCAGGCCTGATCAAAGCCAGGATATGTTATGAAAGTCAGCGTAGAGTACAGCCCTGTCATGCAGTCGTGGACCAGAGAGCATATCCACAGCCTTATCTTCATCATCCGTCCTCGTCAATCAGCATGAAAAAATGTCTGTGGCCCTTTTTTCCCTGCTGTCATGGCCATCTCATTTCTTTATTTCCACTCCATGTCCATGCTCCATGCCTTTGGTTTGGTTCTGTAGGGGTCACCAGTGCCTGCTGATTCATGGGGACTGTCTTCGGACAGATGTAGTAGCATCCTCAGGGAGAGCTCACTCATGCTGACTCTGCAACTAAGCATTAATTGTCATAATTCGGGGGAGCTTAGTTGATGGTGTCCTGTATATGCTGGGTCAGAACAGGCATCACTCAACACCGGTGACGTGACTCGGCATCAGTACAGTGTCTCCTCTGGTGGGTTGCCTCATGATGACCTGACAACTGCACCTTGTGGACTGCATTGCCAGGAGTGCGGTGGGACAGGCCAGGCAAAAAGCTGTGGACAGCAGAACCGGAATGAGCGGCATGGGTGCTTTGCTGTTGAAGTAGCTTAGAAGAAGAAACAGCTTAAAAAAATTGCGAAAGAAGAAGAGTGAACTTTTCAATAAGAACTAGTACAAGGACACTTGAGACTTTACAATGTGCATGTAAATCATCCTCCACCTAACTGCTTATCAGATCGTTGATCACACACGAGGACAAAGTGCAGGAAAAATCAGGGGAGTTTACCTTTTCTCAACCAGTTTAGCTGAGGAGCTATGATTAGGACACTGGCAATACATTGTGCATGTGTGACTGCGAGGGTATCTAGTGTTCTCCCTTTGATCAGCATGACACTTCATAACAGAGCCAGTAACGAGGGCTGAAACAGAAGTGCCTTTGAGAAGAAAACTAGAACACTGCGTGTTCCTCTACTTTTCATCAGTACAAACAAGTATGGTTTAACTATTCAGGACAAACAGGTGAAAAAGAAAAAAACAAACAAACAAAAAAAAAAAACTGGCCAGTGAGTATGTGGCCAGTATGTTGAGTCAAGTTGGCTGCAGCTTTGCTTTGCAGGGAGCCTGTCTATTTCACTGTGTTTGGTTGCCAACTCTAGTCAGGCAAAAAACGCAGCTGAATTCAGTTGTTTACTTGTTACAGACATTTATAACAGTCTTGTTACTGTGTTTGGTGTGACTGCTATTGACATTTCAGAGAGGAATGAAAGTTAGGTTACTAGGTCAAAAATGAGTAGAGTGACTGACTTTGCTATGGTTCATTTCATATGTTTGAGCTTTCTTGCTTTTTAGGTTTTTCGCCTTTCCCCAAATTTGTGTTACAGATAATTTGGCTAATCAAAGTAGGACAGATAGGTAGATTTATTTTGTAAAGAAATGTTGATGTATGCAGTATTCTACTAGCACTTTTCATCACCAAGTTCATCCAAATGATCTCTTTCCCCCTGGGAGAATCCAGAAGTGTGAGAGTTATGCCACTTATGACCTTTCATTATCGTCAGTTATGTCAGTCCCTGACCACAACTTCTCTATGTGCTCTGTATTTCTGTGTGTGTGTGTGTGTGTGTGTGTGTGTGTGTGTGTGTGTGTGTGAGTGTGTGTGTGTGTGTGTGTGTGTGTGTGTGTGTGTGTGTGTGTGTTTTTTTTCCTGACAGCAATTAAAAAAAAATTAGGGTAGAAGCAAAATTTAGGTCCATCAGGTGATTGGAAATGTTTGGGAGTCTCATCATCAGCAGGTTTGCTGTATGGTCGAAAAGGCTGGTTGACAGATTTTTTTTTTTTTTTTCACTTCAGACATGAACAAAATCTCTTTTGCTAAATGTTTGTGGGTCTGACAGAGCCATAAAAAATTGAGTGTTCAGGCTGTTGGTTTTTAATTCTCCAGTCACGAAATACAGTAGGGACATCAAATGCATTATTGGAAGGGAACTTGGAAGTGAGAAAAAATATTTTTTTTGTGTTTTTGGAAAAGGAAAGTGTTGCCAGTTTCCGATGCTTTTACTTTTTTTTTTTTTTTTTAAGGAGAAATCTTAGTTTAGAAAAAAAAATCTTCTACTTTTTCTGAAGGTTCAATCTAAAACTGGCCAGTAAATATTTCCTTTGTCCATTCTTCTGTGTTCCCCTTACTATGTGTGTGTGTGTGTGTGTGTGTGTGTGTGTGTGTGTGTGTGTGTGTAAACTTTGACATTGTTCATTTAATTGATACCCGTTGATCTGATGATCCTGCGATAATCTTTTTTTTTTTTTTTGTGTAGTTTTAACCTGCCAACAGAGATGAACAGAATAAAGGAACCAACCAGCCAACGATTTGATTGGTGGTTTGGCAACACATTTGTTTCCATGTTTGCAATCAACCATTTGATTGGTGGTCTGGAAACACATCATTTGTTTCCATGCTTCCAACCAGCCATTTGATTGGTGGTCTGGAAACACATCATTTGTTTTCATATTTGCAACCAGCCATTTAATTGATGGTCTGGCAACACATCATTTGTTTCCATGCTTCCAACCAGCCATTTGATTGGTGGTCTGGAAACACATCATTTGTTTCCATGCTTGCAACCAGCCATTTGATTGGTGGTCTGGAAACACATCATTTGTTTCCATGCTTGCAACCAGCCATTTGATTGGTGGTCTGGAAACACACACCATTTGTTTCCATGCTTGCAACCAGCCATTTGATTGGTGGTCTGGAAACACATATTTGTTTTCCAATGCATGCAAGACCTGCTGGTAGTCGCTCTACTCACAACTGTGTGTGCATTATGCTGTTACATTGTCACTTTCTATGACAAGTTTCTGTCCATTTGAAATTGAGAAAGCCATTTTTTCTTCCCGTGGCAAAGACTTGTTTGTTATGTAATAGTTCATGTATGGTATGCTGTTCATGTACTTTTCTTGACACTGGGCGTGTTTTGATAGGAAAGTTGAATACAGTCTACATGTAAGATGCCTTCTTGCTTCCACTGAGGCTCCTCTTAAAATTAATACGGGTGTTTTGGTCTGGATCATTCGTAATTCAGTTTGTGTGCAAGCAGCACTTGAATGTTCTGTAGCTGTACTTTCCGTTTTTCTTGTTGTTTTTTCACTGCCTTGTTTCTTTTTTTTTTTTTTTTTTTTTCAATCATCCAGTTTTTTCTGCTTGTGTGACCCACTCAGCCATTTTCTAGAAAACCTTCACATTTTTTTTTTTCTCTTCTTCCAGTTCATAACTTCTAAACTTTTCCATTGTGATCTGCAGGCTGGAAAGTGTGAGGCCCACTGTAACATTTAGTTTTATAACATCCCTTGAGGATGTCAGTAATTGAGCTTGACTTAGCTGTCATATGAATGTTGTACATAATTATATGCGGGTTGTTCATGGATTGTCTTCCCATGGCATTACTTTACTATGAAGCCACAGCCCTGAAACAGGCTATGCAGTCTGCTGGTCTGTAAGAAACCTGAAATCAGCTATGAATGTGAAGGCTGCTAATGCTGGTTAGACATGCTGGCTTCCACAATTATCATGACGTTCTGTTAGCATCTATTGCCGAATGTTTCTTACCTCTCATGATATTGACATTCAGTTTGTTACATATGTTTTTTTCAGTTTGTAAAAACCTTTTACTAAACCGCATTTTACAATGTAACTGAAGGATTTACAATGTTGTGTGCATGGTATAAAGTCAGTATGCTATTCACTCACTATGATATGGTCAAGTTTGAGCATACGGTTAAGGTGGATTTTTTTTTTTTTTTATGTACACACAAGCTCCTAATTCAACAAAAGCCTGTACTTTTTTGTAGACCAAGAACAGTGTTTGATTTCTCTTATGTAATCTTAGGTTAGAGATCTTTCCCCCAGCAAAATGGTGAAACAAAGGAAAATTCTTATTTCTAGAAGCAATCTAACCTGTAATACATGAAAAATCAATACTGAACATGTGTATGTTAGTGAGGGAACATTACTATGATGAAAAAAAAAATCTTCCAATTCTTCCCATTGCTTTTGTTAATTGACAGTGTAAACAATTTTTAAGGTAAGCACACTTTTTTCCCCACACTTTTCCCTCTTTAGAATGTAGTGGCATCTTTTTGGTGAATGTTTGCAAAAATTTACGAGCAATACTAACGAAAAATCTGTTTGGACATGATCAGCGTAAAATGATAAACTTCCAAATCATTAAGACTTTTAGTGTGTTGTATGGTTTTGTGTGCATCTGCTAAATATGGCTATATGATGATGAGATGAGGATTATTTCATGTTTGTTATGTCACCAGTGAGTTAATCATGAAGATGATTAGATGTGAGGTGGTTGAAGTGGTTTATGTTGGACTATTTCTTTCTTTCTTGTGTTTTTCTTAAGTTAGTTCCTTGTTTGAGCAATTTCTGCATGAAATTTATGACATGCATCCATTTTTCTTTTTCTTACAGTCTGTTGCTGCGTACAATGCAATTTATGCATGCATGAATCATGTCTTTCAGGGAGACAAGAGATGGATATGATCCTTTCTTTTCAATTGTATGAGTTTATATCTTTGACAGTGTGTTTGAAATGGACCAGATATTCGCAGGTGTTACATTTTCAACAGCAGACATGGATGTGTTTTAGGTGGTCTTAAATGGAACTGCCAAACAAAATGGGTGGAAACGTAGTTTCATTTTGTTGCAATAATACAGTAGCGTTCATGACTTTCACCCAGACTAGTCCTTGTGGTCTCAGATACAGAATTTCAGCACGGAGGGCATGGTTGTCTCCATTTATGGATGAAACCTGTTGAAATCTGTTGCTGTGTGCTATCTTGAATTTACAACTGCTGATCTCGAAGTATGTCATTTGCATGGAAATGACATGGAGAGATTCAAGAGAATGATAGGTGTGTTAACACAGTTGTTCATCACACCGCAGGCTACACACCTCACTGTAGTGATGAATTATAAACACCGCACTGTGTTTTTTTTATTATAGATGTGTTTGTTCTATTAGAAACACACCTCACTGTAGTGATAGATGTGTTTGTTTTATTAGAAACACCTCACTGTGGTGATAAGTATGTTTGCGTAATTAGAAACATACCTGTCTAATTGATATTTTAGAAACTCCTCACAGTGTTGGATTGTATTAGAAACATACCTATCTAATTTATACTTTTAGATATGTTGGATTATGTTATTGACCAAGTGGTATGATGGTATGATCTCCCCTAGCCTATATAAATTTTGTGTGTGTGTGTGTGTGTGTGTGTGTGTGTGTACTTGTTAAGAGAAGTAAATGTTGGCCTTTGGTTTGCATATTGTTGTTAGTGAAAATGTTATTTTGCTAACCTTACAGATCAGAACACCCTGTGCAAAACTTGAATGTGTGTACATGAATAAGTTTTGTGTAAGAGCTATTCTTGTCTAATTTGTTTTGATATGTCAAAATGTTAGAAATCGCTCTCCACCTAATTGAGAAACCATCAGAAGAGAAATAGACAAATATCTGTCATCCCTGGGGGTTTTTTTTTTTTAAGTTAACTGTCTAACCGTTCAGTTGAAGACAGATTTTGGCATTTAACATGAACATTTGTCTCAAGACTCAAACCAGAACCAGCAACTGTGTGATTTTGTGCAATTTTGTCAAACAAGCCATTGTTGATGTAATAATGTAAAAACATATTCACTTTTGATGTCAGCCATACTTTCACCAAAAGAGAAATAATGATAATCATGGTATGTAGGTGCAGGCACTGTCCCTACTCCACCACATGCTGTGATTTGCTTTCTACATTTCCACTATGTGCTGTCACAGCGACCACACCAACTAGCATGCCACTTGAAGGCAGCATATACGCTGTTAAAAAAATGTAACACACATACTTTTGTTGAAGAAAATTTATTGCAAATGTCAGTAATTTAGCAAAAATTCAATTGAAATTATTTCACAACAGGTTTTATTTGTTTCAAAGGTCATCAACTTCAGTTTTGTTTCCAGTGTCTGTGCAGTTCACTCACCGATACACATCGTTCCAAGCAGTGAGGAAAGGGAATGTCCACCACCTGCAGCAACAACGGCCCGGCACCTAGGTGGCATGACATTGAATCACATTGTGGATCGCCTCTGCTGGCATGGTGTCCCACTCCTCTTGGTGGTCGGTGAACAGCTCGTTGACGTTGTCAGGAGCATGCGCTTGCTCTGGACTCATTCCATATGTTTTCAATGGGGTTGAGATCTGGTGAGATTGAGGGCCATGGAAGAACGATGATGTTTGTTGGCGAGGGTTTGCATTGTTAGTTGCGCAGGGTGAGGCCTGGCCTTGTCTGTTGGAACAACGTGAGGATATGAGGCTGGAGAATTTCAGCCACACACCGCTGGGTGTTCAGCATGCCTCGGACTCGCGCAAGGGGACTCTGTCAGCATAGTGGATGGCCTCCTACACTATGACCCCTCCCCCACCATGGACAGGTGCCTCATCCACGCAGTTCTGGTCAAAGCGCTCGCCATGTCTGTGGTACACGCTGCTCCTCCTGTCATGGCGCTGGAGCAGGAAGAAAGGCTTTGTCTGAAAACCAGACCCTGTTCAGTGGTTCCTGAGGGTCCAGGGACGATGCTGAGTTACCCACTGCAGCCTGTTCTCATGTGAGAACAGGTTCTGTGACAGGTCTGCAAGCCCATAGCCTTGCAGCATGCAGGCGATTCCAAACAGTCTGGTCAGAGATTCTTTGACATCTGGGTAATTGCTAGGCGGTTGCTGAGGCTGACTGAAAGCGATTTTGCAGGTGGTCGACCTGGATGAAGCGGTCTTGAGCTGGAGTTGTTGCCAAAGGTCTTCCAGAGTGTGGTCGGTCTGCTGTGGAGCCGCTGATGCAATGACGACTCAGGAACCTGCTGACAGTGCTCTGGTTCACGCTGAAGTGCCGGGCAACTCAGGCTGACTTTGCCTGGATAGCAAGCGCCCCAATGCGTTCTCACGGTTTCGCTGACGGAGTCGCGGCATCTTTGCACTTGTATTTGACGGCTGGTTTTCCTCGGAATGACTCGCAGTGTGTATGGTTTGTTTGCCTTCCTTTGAGCATTCGTTCACCGAAACATGCATGAATTTGCTTCACGCAGGCGTAAAGCATGACCAAACAATGAAAAAAATTGTCCCAAGTGGCCATTTTGTGCACATGCAATCCGACTTGCGCTAAATGCACGATCACACGTGGAGACCGACGTAAACAAACATTTTCCACTGGTTGGTTACATCTTGCCAGTGTTTGGGCATCCACAGTGAAGATATTAAAAGGTATGCGTTTCTTTTTTTGGACAATGTATAAAGCAAGTGAAAGTGGTCCAGGGTCCTAAGAGAGGTCGGAGGTAGGTGGGCGTGGGGGAAGCATACCATGTCCAGGGTTCAGGGGTCATAATGGTCCATGATCCTCGCACATGACAAAATATGACGCAGTTGGAGTTGTCGAAGCCGACTACCTAAAACAAAGCTTGCAGAAACCAGCCAAGGGAATGCACTGCATGTGAATAGCTTTCCCTCCTGGTTACTGCCAGTTACAAAGTGGAGGCTTTCTTTTTTCTTTTTGTGTGTGTGTGTGTGTGTGTGTGTGTGTGTGAGAGAGAGAGAGAGAGAGAGAGAGAGAGAGAGAGAGAGAGACATGCATTTTGGAGAAATTGTCATTTCTCTGGGAATCCTCACTTTTTTTTTTTTTTGCTGAGTGTTTTAATTACATTGAGGTTTCTGGAGGTGAAGTGTTATGTGTGTGTGTGTGTGTGAGTTGTTTGTCTGTCGAGACGATGAAGACCTCTAGTCATCCTGGGATCGGGGGTGAGCGCGTAGATGGCTGGTGAGGCCGATGTGCGCCCAGAAAGATCTATCACAGTACAGACGGGACGGTGGCAGCAGTCGGAGATTTGTTGACACTCGTATTCCTGATCATCCTACACTGCTCACCTGCAGCAATTCTGTTGCCTTCACAGGTCTCTGCACCTTTGCAGACAACTGATCGCCACCCGTCTCTGTCCTGGGCAGTCTGCTCCCATGTTGTGTGGCTGATGTTGAAGGCCTTCAGGGAACATTTGAGGCGCATTTTTTGGCCTCCATGAGAGCGTTTGCCTTCCTGTAGTTCGCCAGACAATAGTTTCTTTGGCAGCCGATGGTCTGACATGTGAACTACATGACCTGCCCAGCGAAACTGTGATTGCATCAGGATGGTGAAGATGCTAGGCAGGCCAGCACAAGTGAGGACTTCAATGTCCAGAATCTTGTCTTGTCACTTAAGCCCCTGAGTCTTCTGAGGCAGGTGGTGTGGAAATGGTTCAGTTTCCTGGCGTGACGCTGGTAAACCGTCCATGTTTCACAGCCATAGAGCAGTGTGGTGAGGACTGTGCCCCAATACACCTTGATCTTGGTCTCTATGGTGAATCCTCTCCTGATCCATATGTTCTTGTGGAGTCTGCCAAGTCAGGAGGTGAAGTGACATCTCAAGTGAAGCTAGCAAGGTTTGGTGGAAGTCAGATCAGCTCCGTTATAAGTTTGTAGCATCCTTATTAATAAGGGCACTCTTCACACCAAACAGGATTGTTAAGGTGTGAGCTTAATATCAGGTCGGATGAGTGATGGAAAATGACTTTTTAGCTGCTGGTAGATGTGTTAGACTGTCTTTTGTCATACTGCATTGATTCTTAGCTGCTCTGAATTTAGTTCATGTGTCATTACTTTGGGATGAATCATGGAATACTGGTTGGCATGTGTGTATTCATTGGTGCAATTTTTATCGCCACAGTCATTTGAATCAAAAAAAAAAAATTATGATTTTAAATTCATGGTGCGTGACTCTGTGTGTGTGTGTGTGTGTGTGTGTGTGTGTGTGTGTGTGTGTGTGTGTGTGTGTGTGTGTGTGTGTGTGTGTAAACTATATCTCTCCCTGCACACTGAACACCTCCAGCCTGACATCCTCGGACAAAGCACAACCACACAAACCAGTATATCATCTAAACGAGGTGTCAAGCTCACCTCAATAGAGACACCGAATAACGTATGTATATGTGTTCGATTATCAACAGCAACATCAGCAACGATGAAGATCCAACGGTTTAACCAATCAAAAAAAAACATTAATAAATTCTTTATGAGTTATTTTTCACAAGGGGAGCGCGAGGTAAATGGATAGTGAAGTGATTGACGAAAGGAATGATCGGATTCCTGGGAATGGGGTGGGTGGGGAAGGTGGGTGGGTGGGGGAAGATGGGCTGGGGGTGGGGGTGGGGGGGGGCTGGAAGTTTACTGGCAGGTCTTTTGTGAAAAAAAGAAAAGACTGTGTCCCGCGTTCAGCCTCGTTCATACAGGTGAAGTTCAAGAATAGTGTTGTTCATACAGGTGAAGTTCAGGTCCAGTGTCGTTCATACAGGTGAAGGTCAGGTCCACTTTTGTTCATACAGGTGTAGTTGAGGTCCACTGTTGTTCATCCAGGTGAAGTTCAGGTCTGGTGATGTTGATCCAGGTGATGTTCAGGTCTGGTGACATTCATCCTGGTGAAGTTCAGGTCTGGTGATGTTGATCCAGGTGAAGTTCAGGTCTGGGTGATGTTTATCCTGGTGAAGTTCAGGTCTGGTAATGTTCATCCAGGTGAAGTTCAGGTCAGGTGATGTTCATCCAGGTGAAGTTCAGATCTGGTGATGTTCATCCAGGTGAAGTTCAAGTCTGGTGATGTTCATCCAGGTGAAGTTCAGGTCTGGTGATGTTCATCCAGGTGAAGTTCAGGTCTGATGATGTTCATCCAGGTGAAGTTCAGGTCTGGTGATGTTCATCCAGGTGAAGTTCAGGTCAGGTGATGTTGATCCATGTGAAGTTCAGGTCAGGTGATGTTCATCCAGGTGAAGTTCAGGTCTGGTGATGTTCATACAGGTGAAGTTCAGGTCTGGTGATGTTCATCCATGTGAAGTTCAGGTCTGGTGATGTTCATCCAGGTGAAGTTCAGGTCTGGTGATGTTCATCCAGGTGAAGTTCAGGTCTGGTGATGTTCATCCAGGTGAAGTTCAGGCCTGGTGATGTTCATCCAGGTGAAGTTCAGGTCTGGTGATGTTCATCCAGGTGAAGTTCAGGTCTGGTGATGTTCATCCATGTGGAGTTCAGGCCTGGTGATGTTCATCCAGGTGAAGTTCAGGTCTGGTGATGTTCATCCAGGTGATGTTCAGGTCCAGTGTTGTTCATACAGGTTAAGTCAATAACAGCATTGTTTATACAGGTGAAGTTCAGGTCCAGTGTCGTTCCCGGTGAAGTTCAGGTCCATTGTCGTTCAGACAGGTGAAGTTCAGGTCTAGTGTTGTTCATACAGGCTAAGTTCAGGTTCAGTGTTATTCATACAGGTGAAGCTCAGATCCAGTGTCATTCATCCCGGCAAAGTTCAGATCCATAGTATTTCATCCCGGTGAAGTTAAGGTCCAGTGTTTTTCATACAGATAAAGGTCAGGTCCCAATTTCGTTCGTACAGGTAAAATTCAGATCCAATGTCTTTCATACAGGTGGCGTTCAGGTCCAGTATTCTTCTACACAGTGAAGCTGAGGTCCAGTGTCGTTCATCCTGGTGAAGTTCAGATCCAGTGTTTTTCATACAGATGAAGGTCAGGTCCCAATGTCGTTCATACAGGTAAAATTAGATCCAGTGTCTTTTCATACAGGTGGCGTTCAGGTCCAGTGTTGTTCCTACAGGTACAGGTGAAGCTCCGGTCCGGTGTC
Source organism: Conus betulinus (assembly GCA_016801955.1). NCBI lineage: Eukaryota > Metazoa > Mollusca > Gastropoda > Neogastropoda > Conidae > Conus > Conus betulinus. The sequence continues at coordinate 103,630 of JADBJO010005972.1, read as the reverse complement.
ATTTATCCTGGTGAAATTCAGGTCCAGTGTTTTTCATACAGACGAAGGTCAAGTTCCATTGTCGTTCGTGTCCAGTGTTGTGAATACAGGTGAAGGTCAGGTCCCAAAGGTAAAATTCAGGTTAAATTCAGGTCCAATGTCGTTCATACAGGTAAAATTCAGGCCCAGTGTCGTTCATACAGGTGAAGTTCAGGTCCAGTGTCGTTCATACAGGTGAAATTTAGGTCCAGTGTTGTTAACACAGGTGAAGTTCAGGTCCCGTGTTGTTCGTACAGAGGTCCAGTGTCATGCATCCCATGAAGTTCAGATGCAGTGTTGTTCATATAGGTGAAGTTCAGGTCCAGTGTTGCTAGTACAGGTGAAGGTCAGGTCCCAATGGTAAAATTCAGGTCCAATGTCGTTCATACAGGTAAAATTCAGGTCCAATGTCGTTCATACAGGTAAAATTCAGGTCCAATGTCGTTCATACAGGTAAAACTCAGGCCCAGTGTCGTTCATACAGGTGAAGTTCAGATCCAATGTCGTCGTTCATACAGGTGAAATTTAGATCCAGTGTTGTTAACACAGGTAAAGTTCAGGTCCAGTGTTGTTCAAAGAGGTGAAGTTCAGGCTCAGTGCTGTTCATGCAGGTGAAGTTCAGGTTCAGTGTCTTTCATACAGGTGTGAAGCTCAAGTTCCAATGTCGTTCATACTTGTGAAGTTCAGTTTCAGTTTCAGTGTCGTTTATACAGATGAAATTCAGGTCCAGTGTTGTTAACACAGGTGAAGTTCAGGTCCAGTGTTGTTTATACAGGTGAAGTTCAGGTCCAATATCGTCCATACAGGTGAAGTTCAGGTTTGGTGTCGTTCATACAGATGAAACTCAGGTCCAGTGTCGTTCATACAGGTGAAGTTAAAGTTCTGTGTCTTTCATAGGCGAAGCCCAGGTCCCAAGGTTGTTCATACAGGTGAAATTCAGGTCCAGTATCGTTATACAGGTGAAGTTCAGGTTCAGTGTTGTTCATCCAGCCGACGCTCAGGTGCAAAAGCTTTCATCCAGGTGAAATCTTGTCCAGCGTTCTTCATACAGGTACATTTCAGGTCCAGCATCGTTCCTACAGTTGACAAAGAGTTTTAAACTACCCCAGTGTGCAGAGAGGGGGATGAAGAATCACACGAAAAACTGTTTGAAACCACCATATCTAAATTAAAAAAAAAAAAATCAGGACTAAAACTAAACTTCGAAAAAAGCAATCAGTGTGTGGCTGGGACTGAGTAAAAAAACTCGGCAAAGAAATTTCTGCCAGAAAGAAAAGTGATATGGAATCCCCCCAAAATTTAAACTTCTCAGTATTTAGTTTTAAAACGATTTGTCAAAAATGACCAAACCTCATACAATAGATAAAACCGAGGGCGAATAATCTATTTTAAGTCTGTACATCTCTGGGCAGGGTTTTTATTTTGAAGTCACTTATACTTTCCAAGCTTATGTACCTGTGGATGCACTTGCCGAAGAAATAAAAGAATTACAATCAAAGAAATAAAAGAATGACAAAGAGTGTGTTATGAATTTGTGTGGAATATAAAAAGAGATATAATTAAAAGAAAACATGCGGTGGATGACAACAATAATGGAGGTGTAGGAATACCAGATGTAAAAAGAAATATATACAAGTTCTAATGAAGACATGGATTAAAAAGATATAGTTTGTCAAGACAATTTCTTTCCCACAAACTCAACATTGTTTCGGGGTTTGTCTCATCAAAACTTTCATAAAAGCATAGAATTACAGAATTCACGTGAGGTCCTAACAGATCCATTCGCCTATAACGATAAATTAAGAGTAGGTAACGATTTTTTTTTTCGCTTTAAAAACTGAAGAGCAAAAATGATTCTTTGGAAAAGAAATATCATTGACGAAAAGGAGATCTCTTGGATTTTGATATATTCTGCAGTAAATATGGCATTACCGCAACTTTGATATACACGATCTTTACGGTCACTAAAATGATATATGAAGAACAAGCATATCATACTAAAGAATGTAGAATGTAGACAACGACAAAAGCATTAAAAACCATGTAACACGTGAATAAGTTACCATCAAGCTCTTTTGGAAGATTAAATGAAATTTGATATTAAGTAATTTGTCCATTTGGGAGTACAAACTAACTAGTATTTGCAATAGACTGGGTAAAGACCTGAAGACAATTGAGAAAAAATCTAGAGGAATAAAACAGATGGTTTTAGATTAGAAAATGCCATAATTTTCTTGTCACAAACAGTATTTCGAAGAAAGTGTGTACAGTTAATAGTGATAATAATGTTTCTTTGGAGACGGAGAAAGATTCAACACAATACAACATTTGGCATTGTAATTGTGTTCACAGTTTGTGGAGCGAACTAGAAAGAATGACTATAGAAAAAAATGTAAAAACTGCTTTAGAATAAATTTTTATATAGGCTTGGTATTGTTTGGTAATAACGAACAAATAAAAACACACGAAGAGCTTTACCAGATTATTCTGTTTGCGAAATGATTTGTAAATGTAAAAACCATAGATCACAGCTAATCGCAAACACTTATTGAATGAGTTAAAGAGCAAATAAAAAATCGAAAAATATATGAACCGCATGGAAAAAAAGTGGTATCCATATTAGAATCTTGTGGAAAATAACAAGGCTTAAAAATGCTGATACGTTCTCAATGTTTTCCACAGATTGCTGTATTATGTGAATTTGCTACATGATTGTACCACATCACTTTGTTGAAGGAATGCATCATATACTTAATGAACTCACTAATTTGCCTTTTTTTTGTCGTGATTATAGAAGGCATCAGTATATAAGTGTGCAAAACCTAGGGACGGGGAAATAGGAGAGCACAATGAATCCTGGGTTGTACCTGTGGAGGAGAAAACGACTTTTAAATAGTGAGTTTAATAAGCTATTTCAAAGTGGAAGTGGCGGGGAGCACAAGAGAGTTAGTGTGTACTGTCACGCGGGGAAAAAAAACAACTCCAGTTCATATAAGGATATTTTCAAAGATGTTCAAGGCAGACAGTGACAGTAACCCTCTCTCGAAAGATATAGACTGATCAGACAGTGTACCTGCTTTTGTGAGTTTAAATCTTGCGACAAGGAGCGTTTTGCTTAGTCAGAGGTATTTCGAGGTTTACGGTGGGTAGTCCTTTTTTTTTTAATCTACTATACAACTGTTTAAACAGTTAGAAGGTGAAGTTCCAAATTGTGAGATAGAAATTCTGCTCGTTTTTGGACTTGTTTGTAATGTCTTGTTATATACCGATGTCTTACACACACTCTCTCTCTCTCTCTCTCTCTCTCTCTCTCTGTCTGTCTGTCTGTCTCTGTCCTGTCTGTCTGTCTGTCTGTCTGTCTGTCTCTCTCTCTCTCTCTCTCTCTCTCTCTCTCTCTCTCTCTCTCTCTCTCTCCTCTCTCTCTCTCTCTCTCTCTCTCTCTCTCTCTCTCTCTGTCTGTCTGTCTGTGAAGCGTGTGTGTGCGGGATTAGGACTTGTGGTAGAAGTGGTCACGATTTTCTTTTCATTTTCTTTGATTAAATGTTTAAGTGGTTGCTCAAAACGTTATTAGTACTCAATTATTCATGAATCAGTTATTTTTCCCCACGTATGAGGCGTCATGCTTTGTATATCTTCAAGTTGGTGATGCTGATGATGATCAATTGAACTGCCATGATTTCATAATTTCTTTTTTTTAGGACATCTTGCTGTCAAATGAAAAGACAACGGTCAAGGCTGCATTCTGTAGACAGCGTTTGTACAAAATTTCAGTGAGCTGCAGCAAAATAAATGAGTGCCGACAATGCTAACCTTTTCGTAACAAATTGCATATTTGGGGCTTGCAGTTTCTGTGTATGGGGAGCAAAGTTTTGTAAAGAAAAAAAAATGATTAGGTGCATGCTAATAACTGTACTGCAGAGACGAGGAACACGCATGTCTATGCGTGTACTCACCTTTGTTTTGGACACACACACACACACACACACACACACACACACACACACACACACACACACCTTTTTAAGTTGTTTAAAGTTTCATTGCAGTTCAATTTTGAGGAACAGGTGAAACATGCTCTCCACATGTTTTCACGTTTTGTTTATCCCGGTGCAAACTATTATGCAGATACGACGTTTAAATACAACTTTCATAACGTTATGGACATGCACACGTGCAACCCTTGCTAGTAAAACACTGTCTGTTACTCTCTCTCTCTAACCTATAATGTCACTGAAAAAAGTACACTCATGCATGAATCAGAACTGAAGTTAAAGAAAAAGCAAGCATATGTGAACCACGTCAGCCCAGTGTGGACTGATTCTGCAGTTAAACTGCATATGTTTTGCTTTAGCGTTATTGCTGGCCTTGCGAAGTACCCTGTCATGAGAATTGTTTATAATTATATCAAATTGTCTGAATGCATACATCAGTAAAACTGGGGCGCTGAGGGAAGGTCGGACTAGATCGCCGTTGACTTGAACATTGTCAAACTTAACACACAGAATTACGTTAGGACATTAGAGCTCTGATCTCTTGTTGCCTATGTTGTTTTCTGCTTCACCTATATCCTAATCTGCTGAGCGCAGATGGCACTGAAGCAGATGAAGTTGGAGAGATTTGGTCTGCCTGTGTGATCCATGTCAGCCCAGTGTGGATTGCAATTTAACAACGACAATGAGCTGATCACGGGCGCACAGCTGTTTTCCCACATAGTAAATACATGACACAACAAACAGAGCATTGATGAACGTGTTATACGGCTTCGGCTGCTCTTTGAACTGCTTCTCCAGTATTGAATTCAATGTCAAGTTTACTTTTTTTTTTTCAGTCTGTTCTACATGGGATCATAGGCAGGTGAAAGTCAAACTACAAACACTGAGTGGCCTCGTCACTTCCTTCTTGCATTTGACATGACTTGGGTGGCCTGATCAATTAGAATGTCTAGAGATTCCCGGTCTGCTCCGTATTTTTGCTGTGATCAATTGGCAACTCGCTTGAAAAGCAAGTCTACCAAAAACATGTCTGTATTAAGACCTTGGAATTTCAGATCAATTAGAATGTCTTCGGGGATTCCCGGTCTGCTCCGTATTTTTGCTGTGATCAATTGCAACTCGCTTGAAAAGCAACTCCACCGAAAACATGTTATATATTAGGACCTTGGAATTTTCTCTTTTTGATACTGTCTTCTGACATTCTAACCAGGATTTCCAAATCGTGTCACGTTCTTTTGAAGAACCGAGTGACAGATCGCTGCCTAGATTTTATCTATTGCTTTTTTTTTTTTTTTTTTTTTTTTTTTTTTTTTTTAACGTTTTGCGATCCCCTTGCGGGTGCGAGAGCTTGATACTGATGGCACAGTCGGAGAGAAGTTTCCAGACTTTTTAAATGAAGGTATACAGACGACTGCTCCACATCTCCAGGACAGACCACAGAACAAATGACTCTGTTGGAGAGCAGGTGATCACACTGGAAGGGCCACAGTAACCCTCTTGGCTATGGTAAAGAGGAGAAAGTTGACGTGGTTGGTATAGCAAGGTCATACGACACGACTCGCTGGCAAAGACAGTTCTGAAAGGCACGGTTGAAGAAGGAAGAAGGCGATGAGGCAAGCAGAGAAAGAGCCGGTCGAAAAACATTATGGAATGGATAAACCTCAGGCTGCCAGAACTCCTGCAAGAAGCAGAGGACAGGCGGCAATGGAGAAAAAGATTGGTGAAGTCTTCCTTCATGTCACTCCAACGACTGCTTACTATTTTGGAAGGTATCCATGCAGTTTCGGTATCAGTTTAGAGATCTGCCTGCAGTTCAGACAGTCTCTCTCTAATACAAATAGCTGCTCTCGCACTGTCAGTCATTTTCTGTAGCATGGCTTCCCCATCTGTTTTGCCTTAGCCCTGGTTTCACAACACCAAACTCAAATGTCAGATTCATTAGACAGAGTAAAAACAAGCGTTAATTGTCTTTTTTTTTTCTCTCAAATTTTCCCATATCTGCCTGTGGTCATAGCTTCACTTTCATGATCACTATCATCACCACTGACAGCTTTCATTTCTAATGACAGGTCGTCCTGATCCATAGTGATCACTCCTTTTTTCCAGTCTGAATTTGAGTTATCTTCTGCCCTAGCTTCCTCGATGTTGTCGATAAGGTGGTGAATGAGTGTAGGTAGGAACAGGGCTCTAGCTGTTGCTCTTTGTTCTCAAGATGTTAAAGCGTGTCTCCACTAATCAGGGCTGTGAACATGCTGTGCACTGACAAAAACCTGTGGCACTCAGTACTAACCATTTTCCGCATCAGGACTCCGCTGCATCTTGTGTATCTCTCGGACATTTATAGTTTTGTCAGAAACATGTCACGCAACGTCGACAAAAACCCCAGTCGGACGAAACAAAAGAAAGTTCCCGCTTTTAATTGATAACTACATTTTCACGTCATATAGACATACACATTCTTTTGCCTTCTTTTACAAAATTAGACAGACATAATTTGAAATTATATAAATGAACAGGTCCTCACTGACTCAAAACAAAATTTCCTTTCAAAGTTTGCGCGCACAGTGCCATACAAATATCAGTTCACACAAATAAAGTTTCCTGCTCTCTAAGACTTATAAGGATTTCTTTTCCAATTTCCCATGTCATTCATTCGTTCATGCCCATCGCTCCCAGTGGAGCACAGGCCATCGACAACCCTTCGCCATCGCACTCTGTTCTGGGCTGTTCTGGTCATTCCAGTCCAGTTGGTCCCTTGTTGTGTTTCAGCTCTGCCTCAGTGTCTCGCCTCCAGCTGTTGCGAGGCCGGCCTCTCTTCCTCTTTCCCTGCGGGTTCCAGGTCAGGGCTTGGCATGTAGTGCTGGCCGCTGGCTTCCTGAGGTGTGTCCATCCAGCCCCACTTCCTTCGCAGTATCTGCTTGGCCACTGGTTCCTGTCCCACACGCTCCCACAGATCTTCGTTTCGGATCTTCTCTGGCCATCGGATTTTGTAGATGCGCCTCAGACAGGCATTGAAAATGTGTCTGAATCTTTTGTGTGCATCGTCTGTGTTGTCCGCCATGTCTCGCATCCGTAGAGCAGAACTGACTTCACATTTGAGTTGAAGATGCGGAGTTTGGTTTTTATGCTGATTCCTCCAGATGCCCAGATGTTCTTGAACATAACGAAAGCTAATCTTGCCTTGCCGATTCTGGCTGTGATATCTCGGTCCGTGCCCCCCCCCCCCCCCCCCCCCCTCCCCACTGTTGGTCAACCACGCTTCCCAGGTAGACGAAAGACTCCACCTCCCTGATGGGCTCTCCATCAACAGTGACTGATGTGCTGGCAGTGGTGTTGATTTTCATCAGCTCGGTCTTCGTCCTGTTGATCTTGAGCCCTGTCCCGCTGCTGCTGTGGTCTCCAGGCGAGTGGTCTTGTCGTGCATCTGGCTATGGCCGTGTGACAGGAGTGCCAGGTCGTCAGCGAAGTCGAGGTCGTCCAGCTGCGTCCAGAGTGTCCACTGTATACCGTTGTTCCTGCCTGTTGTAGGGTCTTCATGATCCAGTCAATGACCAGGAGGAAGAGGAACGGCGACAGCAGGCACCCCTGCCGAACTTCGGTCTTCACCTCGAAACTTTCGGAAAGCTGGCCGGCGTGGGCAATCCTGCAGTTCATATCCTGGTAGGTGCACCGGGTATTGACCATCACACACACACACACACACACACACACACACACACACACACCACACACACACACACACACACACAAACTGTGCCTGTGCCCTCTCAAAAATATACTGCACACCCCTATTCTATCCGTGAACATAACGTTCTTAGAAAAAGTAAAACACAAATTACTCATGATATTATTCTTTATCCAAAGGATATGAATATCATTTTTTCTTGTAATTTGTCTTCACTGTTTCTTAGCTGGAGGTACATAGTCCTGCATAGTCCAGTCGTTGTCTTTAATTTACATTTGCACACGATAACCCCCGTGTCATTAATAAAAATGAGGCATGCGCTCTCGTTGAAGCTTCGCTGTTGTCAGGGGGCCGTGAACCAGGTTTTCATTTCCTCTCATTCAACTCTCCATCCTACAGGTAACAAACCAATCACCCTGTGCTGTTTGTTCACCGTTCAGCATGCAGGCGCATGACACACAGTTTACACGAGCAGCTGAGTCCAGGCACAAGACTGTAAAATCTCCTTTTCTGCGATAGCCTGCACGAGCGAATCATGTTTTCCGTTGGTATACACTTTTCACAAGTAAACAGACACGAAACCACCAGGAACATGAGCGCCGTTCCTAAAAGTCCCTCTGTTATTTGTGAATTGCCTTTCTTCAGAAGAATTAGTTTGGTTGATGCGGTAATTGTCACAGGAATCTTGTTTTCAGCCTTCTGAAAGAAACTGTCAACTGTCAATCTGCATTATTGGAGAAGATTTTGGCTTTATTCACTGCAGACCTCACCATACCAGCACCTAGTTGATCTTCAGTGTTTGCCGCAACCGTTCTGAATATCACTGGTGCTGCCACCTCCATCTCATTTGATGTATCTGATTTTGTACCCCTCTGGTCTTTGTCATGAGGTTCTGTTTCCTGAAACAGGAGGATCTCAATCCTCAAACTGCGTAT
>JADBJO010005972.1:87500-90000 GCA_016801955.1 Conus betulinus | reverse complement strand
TAAATAACCATTGTGTTGATATGATCTGTCTGATTGACAGGTTGTCAGAGGACCATGAAAGCCAAGGAAATTTTATTGTGGAAGAAGGCTTGAGTCGTCTAGTTAGAAACGAGACAGAGGCTTCTCAGCGCGTGCAGTCACAGGTTTAAACTAACCATTACGTTTATGTGGTCTGCCTGATTGACAGGTTGTCAAAGGAACATGAAAGCCAATGAAATTTGCCGTGTAGTAGGGTTTAAGTCATCTGGTTAGAAAGGAGACAAAGACTACTCAACACGTGCAGTGTGGCATGATGCAGTTTGGATCAACCATTAAAATCTCTCTGATCTTGGAGGTCTTCAGCCCTTCCACGCGGCAACAAAGCATCAGACCACTTCACGAAATTACAAAAATTGACTGTCACGACAGGAAAGGGGTGAATTGCGGCGGTGTTGTCTGTGATGCATTGTTGAGTCGTGACGGAAAAGGACAGGGAGGGCAGGGGGGGGGGGGGGGGGGGGGGGAGGGGGGGGGGGGGGTGTCAAACGTCTATTAGTGTCAAACTGCTACAGTTAAATCAAGTTCCACAGGTTGGTCAGTGTATCGGGCCAATGCAGGTGACACATGGGCATGCACGTTGACATCTTTGTCATTGACTCCCGGCATGAGACAAAGACAGCACAGACAGATGAAAGGCCGAAGAGAATGTGGGGAAGAGTGGGAAGAAGAGATGAAAACTGCCGTCATAGAACGACGTCAAACTTATAACTCAAAGGAGCAGAGAGAGAGAGAGAGAGAGAGAGAGAGAGAGAGAGAGGTGGGGGGGGGGGGAGTAATTCGGAGGGGCAGGGGTGATTAGGCGATGTTAGACATGTTAACATGTCCTGACATATAAACACATTGACAACCTGTCAATTGCATCAGATGTAATCATAAGATCAAGTTCAGTGCTGCAAACGATAACATGTGCATTGTCAATCTGCCAAATGATTTCATGCTCACACTGTACTCAGAATGCAATTGCCTGATCATAGTTCCGAGGACTCGTTTTTAACTTAGACTCAGACTCAGACTGTTGGCTCTGTCTGGGGTCAGATTCACTATCAATACCGATTTCATATTGACTTCCAGATACTGAAAGATCTGCATTCCTTTCAGACACAGGTTCCTCTGCATTAGCATGAAAGCCTGTGTTTTCCAGGAAGAGTAGTATGTCTGATATTTTCTACAAGTTCCCAGTTGTTTTCATACCATTAAGAAGTGACTCATCAAGAAAGAATAATGACAAATGTCACTGCATCTTTGGTGATGAGAAAAAAGGATTTTTAAATGTCATGAATGATTTTGACACCAAAGCCAGGCCCATTTGGAGACATGGTATTCAAAGATTGTGCCCTTTCCGATGAAATTTTAAGAATGTCCGATGTTGTCTGTGGATAGAGGCTCAGTAATAAGCATACTTCAGCTCTCTTGATGCCATTTAGCAATTTTTTTCCCATTGAGATTCTCAGTCAGTGTTTATTTTCATCATTTTTAAGATGCTGGTACGTCATTTCTTCATTACGCTTTTTGAAGTTGCAAATCATTCTGTGTTAGTCATTCATTTTTTTAAATGCAGGCGGAAGACTTTCTTCCTTTTCATGCCGACACGTGGAGATTACTCCCCTCTGTAAAGTTTTCATTATTTCATTATCCCTGATAGTCTTGTCATCGCTGATCGCTGTTTTTTTTTTTTTTTTTGTGGCTGACAGCAAGACGATGTTGATAAGCGATGGACTGAGCAGTCAATGTCAATCTTCGCACCCTTAATCAAGATAAGGATATCAGGGTACAATGTGAGATGTTTCTAGGCCTGGGCATACGTTGCCAGTCTACCAGCTTCCAAAGCGTTAAAACCAGTACTGCCAGGCAGTAATACCAGATGTTCGTGCATCTTAGAGATTTTCTTCAATGCACATTCTTCCAATTGTATTATCTTCCTTTCATCTGTAGACCTGGTCCTGCTGCTATTGATGTGGCTTTTTGAACGGCTTCTGACCCGTAAATGCAGCCCCTGCCGGACATTCTGTGAATACCAACCTGCTTATCGTCATGAGGACTAACGCTGGTGCCCTGTCTGTCTAACTCTTAAAACTTCTTTCCGGAAAGCTGTGAGGACATTACCAAATAAGGTTTCTGTGACTGGCACCATTTCCATACCATCAAAAATTCTGGGCAGTGTTTCATTGAAATGTGGTTTGATAGCCGCACGTGTGCACGCTGACCTTTCTTGAGAGAGACGCGGCCAAGCACTGCTACTGCATTGGTACACTGTCTCTTTGTTTCATAACACAATGCAATGCACCACAGCACAGAGCAACACAAATCAATAGAAATGCACATGTCAGAAAATGATGCAATACAGCTAGTCACAATATGTGAAATATATTACATTATCTTCGATTAGCCAAGAAACTATTGTATGCATCGATTCAAATGTTTGTCAGCTTGTCAGTCTGTCAGCCTGTCTGTCTGCCAATCT
>JADBJO010005972.1:77500-82500 GCA_016801955.1 Conus betulinus | reverse complement strand
TCCATGCGTTGCAGTAGGCCGGTGCAGAAATTCAGAATATTCATCTTTAATTATTTCCCTTTTTTTGGCACAACGACCTGCATCAATGCTGATGCCCTTTTTCAAACAGGTCTTAAACTGGTTCTTCCGTTGCTCTACCGTAATACTAGTCTAATAATGCGTTTGTTTTTTTAAACACCCCTGTGATATTTTTTTTTCAAAATCGTGCAGACTATTCATATTCATGACAACTTCTTTAAACATCATAACATTGTGTAACGTTTGGTTTTTTAAATTTGGAAAAAAAAAAAAAAGTTTAGTTACCGCCAAGGACACAGACAAACCGAGTACTGGACAAGACACTGTTTGGTTTCTAGATAACAAATCAATCTTTTCTCCTTATGACTGACCGTATGTATGTGGATCATTTTTACCAGCTATTTTTCTTCCATACCCAAGGTAACCTCCTGATATGTGTTTCAGACAAAATGCACCCTGGATCAAATATTTCTGTCTTTCTGTCCTGTATATACACTCTTTTGTTCTGCACACTTACAAGCTTCTTTTACGGTATTCTTCAAAACCCAAGAGCATTATTCACACCCACATTTGTCAGGTCAACGCACGCAAAAAACTTTAGTCTTACCACATCTGAATGCATCATATTTACAAACCGCAAGGCGAACCCATCATTCCAAAGACCTTAAAAAGAACAAAATGCTTTCCATTTTCAGTCGTTTCAACCAGACGTACTGATATGGAATTCAAAAGACGTGTCATTTGATTCTATCCGTATTTTATATGCAGAATGCAAAAAGATTTTTTTTAGGAATAAAACCGGTCATAGAAAGGAACAACGTAGTTATGTGCAGTCACCAGATATATTAAATGAAAGTGATGCTTACCAAACTATTGTCATTAAGTACTAAACACCGTTCATCCAGGGAGACGTTGAATTGAAACGAAAGAAATTTGTCAACTGTGAAATGTTTTCGCCATTTGGTCGTTAAATTCACCACACACTAATACTGACATTTCATCTCTATGACGCAGATTATCGGCAATACAGTCTCCCGGGGAACTGTGCCGTTATCTGCGTTTTATGTGGAATAATAACGAGACTTTCATGGGGGTTCACATACAAACATACAAACATTTGACAAATTAAGTACGTTTTTCATCGATTACACAAATAGACGATCAGAGTCAGTAATCAATTTTGTCACATATGTCATTATTTCTCATTAGTCACAATGTTTTCCCAGTTCTCCTTCCACGCTGTGTAAATCAAAGTGCAAGCGGAACAAACAGTGTGAACAGAAGATATGGAAAGCTGAAAAATGTCGACTCGACGAGTGTGTTAACGAGGCGAAATAAAAGAAGAAACATATTGACAGGCATCAGAATCAGACAGTTTACAGAGTAAACCGCAGGTTTCCCTGTGGAGAAAAAAAACAGGTCCTTCTGTTACATTTTTTTTTTTCTGATATAGTATGCCAGTCACTAATCTTCAAACAAGATTTTTGTGCTTTCTGAATACTGATACAGTCACAAAATCGCACGCACTCACGCACCCACGCGCGCAAGCACGCGCTCTCACTTACTCATTCACACACACACACCCACACACACACACACACACACACAACACACACACACAGGCACACGCAGGCACGCAGGCACGCACGCGCACGCACGCACACACGCACGCGCGCGCGCGCGCACACACACACACCCACACACGCACACACATGAATGACTGACCGTAAATGCCACTAACCAGTGATTCTGTAACACAGTCCACAGTGGGGACGTTGACTCGAGGTCGCCAGAGACAGAACTAGAATGGCCGATCGGGAATCAAGGTCAATCCTTGAAAAACGCATGAAACATTGAATAATTTGAGACATTATGTTCGCTACAGTGGAAATGATTGATTCAGAGGAGAGTACTTACAACTTTTCTATGTAATTATATGCTTTCTGTTTAACATAAAACATCCCCCAGGATATAGCTGCCTGGAGTTTTGGTTTAAATGAAAAGGCAACATTTTCAGATACAAACGCATGAGAGTATGAGGTCCAGTTATGTGATCCCAATCGTTTTATCTAGGTCGGATTTGGCATGAGTAGAATAAAGTAACCTTGATATAACAAGATACAACCCTTGTGCTAAGTGCTACGTCATAGCTGTAAACTGCTGGGCAGATTATACTGGGATTTTAGTGAATATGTAAGAAAATTTCAAAAATGGAGACATACTGCGTTCGCACCTGTGAACAAATATATTTCGCTCCACCCTTCCAGTCGTGTACTGTTCAAATGATTGTGTGAACAGGGCACAGGAAAAAACAAACAAACAAACAAACAAACAAATGTAGCATCCAGACTTTTTTTTCGGCTACAGATTTGTCAAAATGATTTTTTTTCCGGCAAAATCTGACAATTTATGACATCCTTTTTAATTATTGCAGCCGAGCTTTAATAATGTAATCTCCAGAGAGAGAGAGAGAGAGAGAGAGAGAGAGAGAGAGAGAGAGAGAGAGAGAGAGAGAATATCAGTGCACTTTTTGTGATTAGATTTATTTAATCGATACACAAGAAGGGGTGCAGAGGGAGAGGGATTGCACATGAAATAAATATGGCAAAATAAGTAGACCTGATAGCAAAGTGATCCTCATGACATCGAACTCAAAATCATGGCAATACACATGCACAGATTGATGAAGATATCTGTCGAGACAGAGGTTGTGTTTTTCTTTAATTTTTCTTTTCTTCATGTATATTTTTTAAGATGTCTGTGTTCACACAGTTTTCTTCTGATCACGTAACATATTTCTGCATTTCACTCAGATGGAGAAAAATGAAATATTAGAACAAAAGAAAAAAAAAGCATTCAATTAAGAAAAATCCACCCCCCCCCTCCCCACCAGCACTCCATATCACACAATTCTATGATAAAGATTTAATTTCTTCGCATCATCACCTTTGTCCTAGTTGACTGGCCACTTCTTGAGCACACGGACACAAAACGAAACAATCAAACAAATAAACTTTTCTTTTTCCTTTTTCCTCTCTTTCAGCCGCGCCAGTATGTCCGTGTCGATCTTTGTCGTCTGTCCAGCTGGCTGGGTTGTGTGTGTGTGTGTGTGTGTGTGTGTGTTTTTGTACACGTGCACAGGCGCATGGATGCATGTGTGTCTGTGTCACACTGTTTAGTTTGCTGGCTATCGTGTCTCGTGTGGACAGTAGACAGGCCTTTACCATAAGGAGAATTGTCCAACGTGAGCATGTCGTCTCCAAAAGATTCACTAGTGGTATTTACAGTGGCACAGAATAAGCTGGAGGGAGTCGGCACAAATGAACCTCAAGGGGACGAAGAAGATCGACTTTCCTTTTCTTTTCCTTTCCTTGGGTTATTCTGTGCGCCTCAGCTCTACTCGTATCTTTTTTTTCGCTTGAAAGGAACACTTAACACGATACACAGCACATTGATGTAAAATTATAGTGATAGAGGGCTAACCATTTCCGAGTATTTGCAGCAAGGCGTTTGGATTGCTCCTACTGTTTAAATTAACCGACGACAACGTCATCTCTTGCAATACATGTTAAGCATGAGTCCCACGACAGGCATGCTGGAAAATATATCTGAAATGTATTTTACTGGTGATACTGAAATATAGCGTCTTGCTGGCTGACGAGCAATGAAAACGAGCAGATGAGAGAGAGAGAGAGAGAGAGAGAGAGAGAGAGAGAGAGAGAGAGAGAGAGAGAGAGAGAGAGAGAGAGAGAGAGAGAGAGGAGAGGGGGGGGGGGGGACTTCTTAGTAAATGATCTTAATGAAATGTGTTGATATCATGTGGGTCACACATGCACGCACCCCCCCACACACACACACACACACACGTGTCACACACACACACACACACACACACACACACACACACACACACACACACACACACACACACAGGCTTCTCACTCTTCAGTGTGTTATAAGAATATCAGGAATTCAGAGAAGGGTGGATCGTGGAATGAAAGTTTTCTTCTGAGCCCTTGTTTTCACCCTCATAGTCCCGCACCGACGTCCTGACGGTAAAAGTTTGATAATACTAGGCTAAAACATGACTGTCGTCATTTAAATTTTATCTTGCTTTTTTTTTACCCCTTGTCCACCGTATAACTGTTGTATCCTAACTTGCCTTGCTTCCACGCCACTACTACACACATTCACCACATCACTCATCATTCGATTGGAACGCGCATCCACGCTTCCATGCCAGCATGTAAAAGAAACAGTGAGCAGAGACTCAACATATAGCACCGATGATGATTATGTCTGCAGGATTTTCTTACCAGCGCCAGCGTTTCTGAGCTTCTGCAAACAAAATATTCTGGACTGACATTTTTTTTTTTTAATTTTTTATTATGAATACTCTCAATGGTTTGGTCACAAACCAGGTTTGTATCTAAAATTGTATGCAAGTGCTTATACTTATTGGCTCTTTCAACCATTTCACCATCTATGGAAAGACTAGGTAATGGTGGTGTATTTCTGCGAAAATCAGTCAGCATTTCTTTTGTTTTGAGAACATGAAAATCGAGAGAGGTCTCTGTAAACCAAGAGCAAAACTTTGACTTTGACTTCACTGAAATAAACAGCATCAGAATTCGATAGATCTTCAATAGCAGAGTCATCAGAATACTGAGAGACAGGGGTTATATATATATATATATATATATATATATATATATATATATATATATATATATATATATATATATATATATACCTCTAGAATCATTGGTGTACAGTGTCAACAGAACAGGAGCTAGCACTGTCCCTTGAAGTGTTCTAGCGGAGGTAGAGCGTTGGTAAGAGATTGCAGATTTAAAACGGACAGAGTGCTACTACTGAGTTAAAAAAAAAAAATCGTAGTACGCAATGTAAGCTTTGGATCGACATTTAAATTTGTCAGTTTTGTTTTTCAGTTGCAAAGTGAAGCGACTGCAGGCGGAAAT
>JADBJO010005972.1:57500-75000 GCA_016801955.1 Conus betulinus | reverse complement strand
TCATCATCAGCAGCAGCAGCAGCATCGTGAGAGAAGAAGAAGAAGAAGAAGAAGAAGAAGAAGAAGAAGAAGGAGGAGGAGGAGGGAGGAGGAGGAGGAGAGGAGGAGGAGGAGAAGGAGGAGAGGAGGAGGAGGAGGAGCAGGAGCAGGAGCAGGAGGAGAGATGAAGAGGAGAAGAAGAAAGAAGAAGAAGAAGAAAGAAGAAGAAGAGAAGAAGAAGAAGAAGAAGAAGAAGAAGAAGAAGAAGAAGAGAAAACAGTAAGTATGCATACACTGAAATTACTAGGAAGCTCGTGCACAGTTAGGAAATTCATGACACAGAATATAAGATAAGGAATTCTCACTTTCAAACGACCAGATGTCATGAAACCCCTCCCACACAGAACGCTGTTTCCAAACACATTTGAGTCTCGTTATCCAGCTTATCTACGCAGGTCGCGTATATAGCAGGTGAAAAACAGGCAATGAGAAATACAGACACAAAACATATTTTCCTCGCCAGTCTCTTCCACAATAGATGATGGGCAGACGTGGTGACAGTATGAACGTTGAGTAGCCTCGTCACTTCATACAGCTTTAAACGAGAGTGCCGAATTTACGTAGGATTTCTCCATAATCTGCTGAGCATGTCCAAAGGCATGTTTCTCTATTAACACCTCGTGAATTTTTTTTTCCTGGAGCGGTCTTCTAACATGTGTCATAGGATTTCTGAAACATGTAACGTTTTTTTTGAAGATCTGAGCAGAAAAAAAAGTGCTTGGAATTTATCTGTTGTTTTCTTGAAGCCTATATGACCTCCTGTGATGGAGTTGGGTGCTCAGCTCCAAAACCGCACGTTTTTAGCGTGGAAGGCACTAATACCTGAAACAGAGGTTAATCTTGGTTGAGACTTACCCTTTTTTCCTTAACACATTTTTGTTTAAAGTAAACCTATCCATTTGAAGGTACCCTGCAGTCTCAATATTAGATCACACACTTTCATTCCACAGAACGTATCCATTTTAAGGTACCCATATAGTTTCGATATTAGTTAAGAGAGTGGTCATCTATCTGCAGTTCCGTCAGTCTCTCTTGAACAATAGCTGGACAGGCACCGTCAATCATTTCCTTTAGCACAGCTTCACCATTTTGTTCACTAATCCCTCCGTTTCACGACACACATCTCAGTGTTAAATCCATGAGACAAGGCAAAACCAAGATTAGCTGTCTGATTTTCTGTTTCCTCACATACGTCTGTGGTCATAGCTCCACTTTCAGGATCACTGTCCTCAGCGCTGACAGTTTTCATTTCTAATGACAGGTCGTCCTGATCCGGAGTGCTCAGTTCTTTTTTTCAGTCTGGTTTTGCATGAGCTGCCGCCGTGGATAGCCCGATGTTGGCGATAAGGTCGTGAATTTCTATAGGTAGGAAAAGGATTGTTTAATACATCTTTTTTTTCAAGAGGGCTAACGTGTGTCTCCATATATCGGGGCCGCAGACCTGCTGTATGCTGTCAAAAAGTTGTGGCTCAAAGCACTCACCAGTTTCTGCGGTACGACTCCATTGCATCAAGTGTCTCCCAGATCATTCGTAATGTTATCAGGCACACGCCCCTCCGTTTCTTGTGTGAATCATATTTTTCCACTTAGTATAATTTGGCTGCTGCTGCGTTAACTGCCTCATGAATCTTTTTCTTTCCTCTTAGTATAATTTGGCTGCTGCCTTAATTGCCTCATGAACCGTCTTCTTTGCCCTTTGTATAATTTGGCTGCTGCCTTAATTGCCTCACGAACCGTCTTCTTTCCCCTTTGTATAATTTGGCTGCTGCCTTAATTGCCTCATGAACCGTCTTCTTTCCCTTTAGTATAATTTGGCTGCTGCCTTAATTGCCTCATGAACCGTCTTCTTTCTCTTTAGTATAATTTGGCTGCTGCCTTAATTGCCTCACGGGTAATCGTTTCACATGATAACAGAATCTGTCAATCTGACAGACAAGATTCTGTATCATATGAGCAGGTTTGGTTTAATTCACTACAGACGTCATATCACCAGCACATATTTGACCTAACACTCTCTGTTTGCTGCGACAGTTCTCAACATCACTGGTGATGTCACTTCATTCATCATATACATGACCTTTATCTCTAGTGAAACAGGATACATGACCTTTATGCCTCTCTAGTGAAACAGAGAGATGCTATTTAAAGAGAGAGAGAGAGAGAGAGAGAGAGAGAGAGAGAGAGAAGAGAGAGAAAGAGACAAAGACAGAGAGACACTGGTAGATAAATACATAGATAGATAGACAGACAGGACAGATCGACAGAAAGAGAGACAGACAGATATTTAGGTGGGTAGGTATGTAGGTAGGTAGATAGTAAGGTAGGCAGAAAGGTAGGTAGCTCGCTAGCTAGCTAGCTAACTAGATAGATAGATAGATAGATGATATATAGATAGATAGATAGATAGATAGATAGATAGATAGATAGGTAGATAGGTAGATAGATAGATAGATAGATAGATAGATAGGTTGATAGATATATAGACGAATCACCGTTTCGTTTGCCACAAATATCATTGTGAAGTATTACTTATATTTTACTTAGTTTTACTTACACTGTTAAAAAACACTTAATGACTCAAAAAGTAAATGTCTGCAAAAGTATTATAGGCTGTCTTTCAGAAACTTGAATATAATATGAAAAGTATTTTTCTCAGATGATGCGTTACACTCGAAACAGATCTGAAAACATTACACACACACACAAAACAAACACATACACGCACACACACACACACACACACACACACACACACACACCCACACACACACACACACACACACACACAATGCATACAATGTCGAAGAGAGAGAGAGAGAGAGAGAGAGAGAGAGAGAGAGAGAGAGAGAGAGAGAGAGAGAGAGAGAGAGAGAGAGTATTTAAGTCGTTAGAAAAAGCAAGCAAACAAACGAACATCCTACAATGTTAGCGAAGGCTAACACTTTGTTATTCCTGTTACAACAAAAAGTATCCTATCACAAATTAAGTAAACATTTAGGCAAAAAATGTATTTCATCTGACCGGTGATAATATATCCAGTGTCCCATAGGACACGTCATTCGCTGTTTACAATAATTTTTGACTCATCTTGTTTTATGGCGAATTAACTGTGATGGTATCATGGAAGCAGCGCAAACGTAAAAGGAAATCTGCCTATGGAAACGTAGAGACGTTTTCATACTGTCGCATCCAAAAGATATACTCCACCAACTTCCGAGCTGAGCGGGAAGCCCTCTGTGAGGCAACCGCAGCAGTCTCGCAGAGCTCCACAAGAACAACAGGGCAGGTGGCGGTGTTCTCTGACGCTCTCGCCGTGCCCAAAGCCCTCAAGAACTCCCGCTGCAAAGAACAGAACCATCTCACTTCAGCCCTTGTTGCTCTGAGTGCCAGAGTGGAGAAAGTGGTGAAACAATGGGTAACAGCACACTGTGGCATCAGAGGCACGAAAAAAAAAAAAAAGCGGACATTCTGGCAAAAGACGGTGCACAAAAGGAGCAGGCCAACAACCTGGTGTCATACGATGAAATTAGGACAATCATCAAGGCACAGCAAGGAATAAAGTGGCGCCTCCTGCATCCCAAATACAACCCAGAAGACACATACCATTTGCTGGGACGACGGGAACAGGTCAAGATCTTCCCCCTAAGGACTGGACACAATCGCCTGCTCCACCACATGCACACAAATTTGGAATTGGACAGAGTGGAGAGTGCCCTTGTGGTGAGGGACCAATGACAACCGACCACATCCGTCAAGTCTGTACGACGTATGCAGCATTCAGAAGGAAGTACTGGCCAACACCGACAGCGGTGGAAGCCAAGTTGTACGGCACCCTGGAGGAGCTGCGACGGACGGCAGCCTTCATCGAGGACACCGGGCTCTCATCTAACGGGATGGCGAACAAGGAAGAAGAAGAATCCAAAAGATATATTTGATAAGACAAAATATCGAGACATAGTATATGCTAACTGAAATCTTCCTTACCAGTGACAAATAAAAATGGCTTGCTTCCAAACAATTAAAAGACTGAAAGCTAGTCATAACTCAGATGGTACACCAGTTTGCCTTTCTTTCGTAGTTATCCCCATTCCCTTTTGCTCTTTCTCTATTTCGTTTTTTTTTTTTTTCAGGAAGTCTGCGTTTAACTTATGCAGTCCCATCAAAACAAAAATCAATACTGTACTTTAAAATGGAGGAAAAAAATGCACCACACACAGTCGAGTGACGCAACCGGCAAAATTCCGAGTTTTTGATCACATTTATGTTGTAGGTATGTTTTCCAATCACCTTGATAAATAGCCAGAACAACGCTTGTGTCAGAGAGAGAGAGAGAGAGAGAGAGAGAGAGAGAGAGAGAGAGAGAGAGAAAACGCACGAACGAACGAACGAAATTTAATGCTATAAGGCTGTAAAGCCCCTTAAGCAAATCGGCGCGATGTCCAACAAAAACGCGACTCGATTTCGATTTCATTGACATGGAAACCACAGCAATGTCCTTTCATTTCACTTAACATGATAAAAAGGAGAACGAAAAAATGTCACTGGTAAGCGTTCACTGTCCTTTTTTTTCTAGAGGACCGTCACCCCAGGTAGAACTGGATCAACCCGTGGAGAGCGTGCAACCGCCGTAGAGCACGTGCTTGGGTCTTTGCATGCTTTCGTGTGGCCGATGCGTCTTCCTTTCCGTAGGCAGGCCAGTATAACAAATTCTTCTGTTGACATGTGTCCTCTCTTCCTGCTTTACAAACCAGAATAAGCAATCGTCCTCTGAACACGGATCGCAGGAATATTCCAGAACGACATCGTCTGATTCACATAGCAGCACACCCACATCATTCGTTTGATGAAACACAACCTTCCGAAATGCTTGATTTCTGTGCGGATCTCGCAATCGTCTCTGCACCTGTCGCTCTGTCAGAGTAGCGACATAATTTTTTAACCACTCCCGCGTCAAAAACCAGCGACATTTTTGTCTTTAACTTTGTTCCTAACTTGTGTCGATGTCCGAAGGGTGGTTTTCTGCGTCGCTGATGTTACACTCCGGCAGATCGGCAGGTCGGCGTATCCTGACATGAGACGTGTCACAATCATGGCGAGTCGGCTTAATGTGTTCTTCTTCCGCACTGTGCTGTGTACTGAGCTCGTCCGATTCGGTGTCCGGCACGGCTAAGCTCATTGGCGTCACTAATGGTACCGAGACCAGCACCAACCTGTTCAAGACGTCTGTTCTGATGCTTCGCTCAGAGAGAGAGAGAGATGAGAGAGAGAGAGAGAGAGAGAGAGAGAGAGAGAGAGAGAGAGAGAGAGAGAGAGACGAGAGAGAGAGAGACAGACAGGACAGACACTGGAGAGACCGAGGGAGAGAGGGAAAGAGACGAGAGAGGGAGGAAGAGAGACGAAATTCAAATTATACATCTGAGGGAGAGAGAGAGAGAGAGAGAGAGGAGAGCGAAGAGGGGGAGGGAGAGAGAGAACAGAATTCAATATACATCTGGGGAGAAGAGAGAGAGAGTGCAGAGGGGAGAGAGAGAGGCGGAGAGAGGGAGAGAGGGAGAGAGAGAGAGAGAGAGAGAGAGAGAGAGAGACCGAGAGAGAGAGAGAGAGAATGAATGAATGAGTCCAATTCAATATACATTTGTGGCTCTACGTCAGAATTGCCTCAAACCACATTTTGTCAAGTTCGACGACCTTTGTCATATGATTGTGCAGGATGACTGCCTGGAAGACATAAATCACTGGCTTGTTCAACTGCGGGGATCCCCGTCGCAAAACGTGTACATTTTCATGAACAGTCATACATCACGCGAATGATTGTCAGCTGAGTGTCTACACGCATATTTATACGCATATGCACACACTGAATCCGGTACGCAACCACTCACACACACACACACACACACACCACACACACACACACACACACACAGAGAGAAGAGAGAGAGAGAGACGAGAGAGAGAGAGAGAGAGAGAGAGAGAGAGAGAGAGAGAGAGGGGAGACACCACACACGTAAGCGTGCGCGCGCGCGCGCGGCAAGCGCCACCCCCCCCCCCCCCACCCCCACACCCCCCCCCCCCCCCCCCGACACACACACACAAGACGGGATTACATAAAAAAGGTGAGGCAAACGCCACTAACTTCAGAAACACAGTGCTTTCTGTGTCAAATTCGCAAATTTTTCTTCACATCCATTTTGTTTGCTTCTTAGTTTTAAGATCAGATGGCATTTATCTGTTTAACCGTTTTGTAAATCAGATAGAGTATATCAGTTTAAAACACGAATATTTAAAAAAAACAGCGTGGGTAGATAGATAGACAGTCAGACAGACAGACAGACACACAAGCATAGATAGACAGATAGATTGATTGGTTGAAACACAGATTAGTAGATAGATAGGATGTTTGGTAGGCAGGCAGATATGTAGGTAGATAGATAGGTAAGAAAACAGATAGATAGATAGATAGATAGATGGATAGATAGATCGATAGATAGATAGATATAAAGATAGATTGAAACTCTCGGGTGGCGTGTCACAATGTGTTTTAGTACATTGTTTGTGTTGGTTATGTTGGAAATTTGACAGCATTAAGCACTTTTGATATATTAAAAAGAAAAGAAGGATTAGTCTAATTTCAAGATGTTTATTTTCGGCTATGTACTATTAAATACATCATGATATTTGTATGTACGCAGCAACACTTTGGTTAATACACTTTTCTCTTGAAACTCTGAGCTCTGGTGAAGGTAACGGTTATCTACCTCATAATCGCATTTGCCTTAAAAAAAAAACTGTCTTAATGACAAACATTTCAAATTGTCTCCATCCGAGAAGCAAGCAGCTTATTTGACATACGAAAACTGGCAAAAATACCGCTAATGGCTCTGATGAATTCACGAGATAATTTCAAAGAGGTAGGTAGTTTATGTATCCAGAATAGTAGTTGTATTGCTGGAGTAGTTATAAATTTAGGGTGAGGTTGCCAAGTCTATTTAAACTTCCTATTCATCTGTGGCATACACCAGCGTTGAGTTTCACACGCTGTTTCCAGTCGTGTGGCCTGTTGTGAATCTCTTAGCTTTGTTCTTTCCGTACAGAGGGTTCATCGTGATGTTTATGGGGTCTGTCTGATTGACAGGCTGTCAGAGGAACATGAAAGCCAATGAAATGCATTGCAGAAGAGGGGTCAAGTCATGTGATAGGAAAGGAGACAGAGACTTCTCAATACATGCAGTGTGACATGATGCGGTTTGCCTCAACCATTACAATCTCTCTGATCTTGGAGGTCTTCAGCCCTTTCTACTCATTGCGAAGACACTTACCTGCTTCCTGCATCCACACACACACATGCAGACACATCCAACGAAACACCCAAGCGTTTCACAGCATCAACGCAAAACTGACTGACATGACAGGGAAAGGAAGCATTGCACTGGTGTTGTCTGTGATGCAGGATTGAGTGGTGAAGGAATAGGGTGGCTGGGAGCTGGAGTGGCGTTTCCTTGTGTCAAACCACATTGCAGTTAAATCCAAAATTCCATAAGCGAGTCTGTCTTGTCAAGCCGGCCCATGCAGGTGACACATGACATGAAAGTAGACAGCCTTGTCATTGCCTCCCAGCATGGTACAAAGACAGCATAGACAGACACAAGGAAAGGAATGAGGAGAAAGAGAGCGAAGAAGGAGTGAAGACTGACGTCAGAAAGTGACGTCAAACTGATAATGGAGAGAAGGATCATAAGAGAGAGAGAGAGAGAGAGAGAGAGAGAGAGAGAGAGAGATGAGGTGGATAGTCGGGTGAATTAGGAGGTACTGGATATGTTAACACGTTGTCACATACACACACATCCCCAGCCTGAAAAAGCATGGGTTGCAATCATAGGAACAGGTTTAGGGCTGCCCAGAATATCATGCGCATTCCCATTCCACTATTTGTGTTCTTGTTTAGACTTAATGAGACTGCCATAGTTTGATCATGGTTCTTATGATCTGCATATTTAACCGTACGAAAGCTAGCCACAATTTTTCCTATAACCTGCAGCATTCTCTGATCATAGGATTGTGTTTTTTAAAACTATTTCAGGTAGCTCTAAATAAGACTGTTGGCTTTGTGCGCGATGACAGTCACTGTCATAAATACTTACTTACTATTGATTCCCAGACACTGAATAATCTATCTTGGTTTCAGCTTTAGATTCATCTAAATGAACAACGAAGCCTGTGTTTGCAGGAGGAGAAATGAGTCTTTGATATTTTCTGTACATTTGCATTTTTTTTGTTTATCCCAGTGAGAAGCGAATCTTTAACATATGGATGGCGACATGTGTCCTTGCATCCTCTGGGGTGAGAAAATGGCTCTAATCAGTTTTGTTCAATACCTGTTCGCTACAGCCAGTCCATCTGGAAATAGAGTATATTCTAAGAATTGTCCTTTCCATAGAAATATAAGAGACGTCCCATGTTGTCGTTGGATTGGGAGGGAGTAACAAACTGCTTTCAAATCTATCGTTGCCATTTAACAATTTCTTCCAGTCATTATCAAATCAGTTTTTTTTTAAAGTTTTCATTTTGAAATGTTCGCACATTACTTACTTAATAAGCCTTTTCGTAAAGTTTAAATAATCCTGTGTTATTCTTATTTTTTTTGCGAACACAAGGTGAAAGAATAGATTCTTCTCCATGCTGATATATAGAGATCCCGCCTTTCTGTACAGAATTTACCGTTCCATTATCTGTGGTAGTTTTCTCATCTCTGTTTGCTGGAGGCTGGCAGCAAGACCAAGCTGTTAAGCAATGGACTGCGCAGTAATCAAGCTAAGGATTTGAGGGTACACTCTCACCTGTGTCCAGGCCTGTGAATACAGTGTCAGTCTAACTGTTTCAGCTGCAGCATTAATGTAGCTTTTCTGAATGGCCTTTGACCCTGAAATGTTGGGTCCTGTTTCCCTACAAAACGCCCCTGGCAGTCATTCTGTGAATACCACCTTTCAATCGCCGTCAGGACTAACGGTTGTGCCCAGTCTGGCCAGCTCTTTAACTTCTTTATGGGAAGCAGTAAGCACATTGCCAAACAAGTTTCGGTGACTGGCACAGCTGTCATATCATCACGGATTCTGTGCAATACAAATCAAGGCGCTTATATCTCAAAACCTGCCGTTAGGTCTGTGCACTGTCTGTTCCTTTGCTCGCCGCATGTACAAGTTTTTTCCCCCCATAAGCCCGTGCATGACTCCGGTTGTCGCTACTGCTGATTTGATGTGGCACAGAGCCACTGAAAATCAGCTTTCCTTGTGTGAGTTGGTGGAATGGTCAAAGATTGTCCACTGACTGAGAGAACAATGAATGTTTTCGAGCGTATCATGCATGCCAAGCCTCTTTTCAATGTTTTGTCACCAAATCTCGCTCAGAAACAGCCACTGACGATCTTTGCTGCACTGTCTGGCACATTGGTCTCCAAACACTGATCTCCCCAATATTCTTTTTCATCATCTTGTCGTTCCATGACCTACCACCTTCCTTTTCTGCTCACAGTGTCGAACGCCTTGGTTAGGCCGACGAACTTTCACACAGTTCTTTGTTTTGCACCCAGCACTTATTTTGCACTTGCTTGAGAACACACACCCTGTCTTTGGTGCTCCTGTTGGCTCTGAGGCCACACCGTCCGCCTGGGAGTTGGTCTTTTGCAATGGTTGGACCAGCCTGTTCAGCAATATCCTTGCAAGGATTCTTTCCTGTGATGGAGATCAGAGTAATCCCCTAGTAGTTGGAGCAGTCCGTCTTTTCCTCTTTGTTCTTGTACAGGGTGATGATGACTGCATAGCAGAAATCTTGTGGTCGTTTGCCCGACTCCCAGCAACAGACGAACAGTTCACGCTCCCATACTTCCAAACCTCTGATGAAATTCCGACTTCTGCACCCTTACTACTCTTCATCTACTCTGTGGCTTCAGTGGTCACTTCGATGGTGAGCAACTCATCAACTTCCGCTCTTGCTGGCAATTTGGGAATGCACAGACATGGACAGAGTGGTTAGCACTGAAGAAAGCTTGAAAGCACTACGTCCAATGACTTATGATTGATGTCTTGTCCGCGAAAAACGTATGGCCCTCTGAGCAGGGGACTCTGGACCTGGATCGTACACCACCTTTAAGACTTCATGGAACCTTCTTAGATTATAGATGTCTATGCTCAGCTGAGTTTTCTTGGCGAGGCTGACCAACCACTATTCAGGATCTTTTCAATGCTGCATACTCGACAGAAGGCAGTTTTCTTCTAAGGAATGTCTTCCCCGCCAACAATTCTTGAATTTCATTGCTGTTTTCGTCGAACCAGTCTTTGTGGTTCCTTGTAGAGAAGCCAAGGACTAACTCAGATATCTGCAGAATGAAAGTTTCAGTTTTTTCACAAAGCATTTCAGGAGAGGGACCCGTGGATGTCTTGCAGCTTCAAGCTTCTACTGTAGACGTTCCTGGAAGTCAGCATTTTTCAGCTGAATGGAATTTGTCAACCTTGAGCATTTTCCTCGGAGCCCCTCTTTTCTGAAGTTTGTGTTTGAAGTGGAGCTTTAGTTCGCAATGAACCAGGCGATGGTTGGCGTGACACCCCTCACCGGACATTACTGTGGTGTGAAAGATGTCTTTCAGGTCACGCTGGCGCACTGGTATGTAATTACTAAGGTGCCAGTGTTTGGACTTACATCCAGGTTGTCTTCATAATGTCTTTCTGCTGGAAAATGGTGTCTCGTAGGAAACTGCGCATATTAGAGTAGACTTCGTCCTTTTCTGCAGAATCTGCTTGAAGAGTCATGAGTACACGCTGAAGAGCGTGACATGATGGTAGTTTTTCATTGGGAGGCGCATAGTGATGATGCGGTCAGAATGACTTACTGACAGTTTTTAAAGCGGGATGTTTCTGACCATGAAACCAACGTTTGAAGGACATCTCTTTGTTGCTGGATTGCCTGAGCAGTATAGAATATATATGGTGCCGCGTTCTTGAAGGCTGCTTTCCCTGAAGAAGCACACTTCACAGAGAGCAGCAAAGTCAACATTCAGTCTGGACCGTTCATGTGCAACTTGTGCGGAGCAACGTTCTGCACGACTGCTGTTGGCTACATGGAGCATGGTTCTGATGTGCCAGCATGCGAGTTTCAGTCCTCTCACACCTTTTTTTTTTAGGTTTGTAGCTTTCTTTCTTTGATGGTGTTCGACCACTGTAAAAAGATGCCCGCTGACTATAGCCAGCCAGTTGGTCAGTATAGGGGACGAGCTTTGTTTAGGCCACCTTTCCTCGACCCCTCTCCATGCGGAGCAAGCAAGAAAAAGGCTGCTTGGTCATTCAGTGAGTGCCTAATGACGTTGTCGTCCCCAGGTTAACACCAGACCAGCAAACATCCTGAACAGCCGGCATGCAGGATTGAGACTGAAGCATCCGGTGTCATCTTCCACCTGCTGTTTTCGCCCCTTTCCAATTGCTTCGGGACTTGGAATGGCTGATGGTCGTGGACATTGACGTGTCCTTAGAGCTTGTGCAGAGAAGCTTTAGGAAGGAGTGCGGGGTTGGATGATCTTGCCCCAACTTCACACCCAGGGTTCATCTGCCATGGCCTAAGTAAAAATAGATAGCTTGTAGTCCATTCGTTTAGAAACAGGCAACCATTGGAGAAAATGGAAGAGAAAAAAAAACGTAATCTGTTTTACTTCTGCAGACGAGTCTTGCGGCGTTATTCTGGACACGTTGAAGTCTTTCTAAGAGGCATTTAGGAAGGCCGGCCAAAAGAGAATAATAACAACTGATCCCTTGAGTGGACAAAAGCACACACGAGTGTTTTAGTAGCGAGGCAACTCTACAGATGAAGAATTACACAAAGACTGTGAACAAACGGAGAACAAGAAACAGTATGATTAATCAGAATAGAATCAGGACAAGAGGGTGTCGAAGAAAAATGAAAGTGGTGGTGATGGAGGGAGAAGACAGGAGGGAGGGGGCGGGGGGGGGGGGGGGGGAGGGCTAGCATAATTTCAGTCCTCTCATCATTAGGTTGCAGCTTATTCAGTGTTACTTAGTCCGAGATATCAGTGCTTTGATTCCAGGCTTGGAGGCTGTCGAATAAAGTTGGGCGTCATCGGCATAGCTGTTATAAAGCATCGTATATCAACTGAACAAATCAGATACAGAAGCCACATACAGCACAAAAAGAACTGCACCCATTCCTGACCCCTGTAGTACACCACACTTAAAGCAAAACATCCGAATGGATACCATTCACACATACTTTCTCTCTTTGGTCTGTTAAGTACAAAGTAATCCATGCTAATGAAGTGTCACGAATTTCGAAAAAAAAAAGTAATTAATCTGGACAAGTTGATGGAGTAAAATGCTGATGACAAGTCTGTTAGAGCAAGTGAGTGATTATTCCAAGAAGAACAGTTTCTCAAATAGGCCATGTCTACATGATGACTGATGAGAATTAAGCAGATGACTTTGTTCTCAATGAGATAAGAAAACCCGGTTAAATCTAAAACCATGTATGAAAATCCAATTGACAATGCATCGGGTGTGCATACCCGTGTGCGCGCGCAAGTGTATGTGTGTGTGTGTGTGTGTGTGTGTGTGTGTGTGTGTGTGTGTGTGTGTGTGTGTGTGTGTTGGCATACAAAATAGACATGACAAGACAATGCCTCGTAACACAACATAATAATAACACAACATAATAATAACACAACATAACGCAACAAAACGCAAAAGAACGCAACAGAAATGCGTGTCATAAACTGATGCAACAGATTAAGTGACATAACGCATCGAATTATCTCCTATTTGTTATCCGACTAATTGTTTGAATCGATTCAAACGTTTGTCAGCCTGTACGTCCGACCACCTGTTTTGCCTGTCAGTCTGTAAGTCAATCAGTCAGACAGTCAGTGAGTCTATCAGTCAATCAATCAGTCAGTCAGTCTGTCTGTCTGTCTTTTTGTTTGTCTGCCTCTCTCTCTCTCTCTCTCTCTCTCTCTCTCTCTCTCTCTCTCTCTCTGTAACGCATCGCATTATCTCTGATCTTCGACTCAGACTGTTGTTGGAATCGTATTGACTTTTCGTCATTGATTGATTGACTGATTGATTGATTCATTCGCTCGTTCGTTCATTCATTCACTCATCAGTCAGACGGTCAGTCAGTCAGTCAGTCAGTCAGTCAGTCAGTCAGTCAGTCTCTGTCTGTCTGTCTGTCTGTCTGTCTGTCTGTCTGTCTGTCTCTCTCTCTCTCTCTCTCTCTCTCTCTCTCTCTCTCTCCAAAAATGTATTGATCTATATTCCCCCTGTCTCGCATTAGCAAACAACTCTTAAGTTCGTCAGCCTGGTCACATTCTCAAATTCTAGTGACACGTAAAATGGTCACGACAACTGCGATAGATGTTAGTTAGTCTGGGATTGCTTTTGAGCGTTTCACATTTTTTATCATCGGAACAATAGGCCTGTACACATTTTTGATGACTGGCTTGTGCGACGATAAAAAGTTAATGTTCTGTATGACCTATGATACCAACTGGCTGGAGCTCTATAACTGAAGTGATTCCACGTTCCTTTAGGTTATATTTGTGCTTTGTCTGGTGCGTAATGGAAACGAGCAACATAACGGAGACCACAGATCTTCCTCCAGGAGATATTTGGATGGATCAATACAGACCTTTTCAAGAGACCGCCAGACTGATTGTAACAATAGCCTTACCGCTGGTGCTTGTATTTGGAATGTTCGGAAACTTTATGATAATATTGATCATGATTCGTTTTTCTGCCTCCACTTTTAGTGTGTTCTTTCAGGTTCTAGCCTGGTCTGATCAGTTGAGCTTGTTTATAGGTCCCTTGAATAAGGTGATGGCTCTGGTATTTCATTTGCCACTTTTATTTAATCTAGGTTCCTGGCAGTGCAAACTCGTGACCACCATCCTGAGCACGTTGCCAGCTGTATCTGCATGGATGCTTGTGGCACTCACCACGCTAAGAGCAGCGTC
Source organism: Conus betulinus (assembly GCA_016801955.1). Taxonomy (NCBI): domain Eukaryota; kingdom Metazoa; phylum Mollusca; class Gastropoda; order Neogastropoda; family Conidae; genus Conus; species Conus betulinus. The sequence goes on along the minus strand of JADBJO010005972.1, from coordinate 60,956 downwards.
TTTACTGTGGCCACTTCGTGTCAATGCCGTGTGGACTGAGGGAAAGTCTCGAATTACGCTTGTATAGTGATCGTCGTCATCATTCTGCTCAATTGTCACTTTCTCTCTATGGACTTGGTATAAGAAACAATAGGTGTAGAGTGTTGGTGCGAGGTGTATACTTTTGGTTTTATGTCAAGGTGTGGATCTGGGCAGACCTTGTTCAGTATTCTCTCTTACCTTTTGTGTTGCTTTTGTTGAGCAACAGTGTTCTTCTCTGGGCACTTTTCAGGTCTGTGAGTACAGACACACGTCTTTCTGTGCAACAAGCCACCCGGGATTCCAGACAACGGAAAGTGTCTTCATTGTCTGTGACCTTGGTTGCTACAAGTATTTCGTTTTTCTTCCTGACAATGCCGATCTCAATTTTTGATGATCACAAGTTCATTTATTGCAAGAGACACTCCTATCAAACAAGATATTTTACAGTCTTTAGTAATGTCGCCAATATCATGTTGTTTTGCAATAGTGCCATCAACTTCTACTTGTATTGTTTGACTGGCAGCAGATTCAGAGCAGAGTTTCGTAAACTAACATTTCCATTTTGCAGAGTATTCAGTAAAACCCAAATGCAGGTCAAAAAGTGAACATATTCCCGATGACTATGAATGATATTTTGTGTTTAGTCAAACAAACAAACAAACAAAAAAAATACAATGAAAGCTGATGATGTACACAAAAAAATCAGTCTACTGGTAAATGATGTCTTTACAGCCTTGATGGAGCTTGAGCATCTTGCTGAAATCCTTGTGAGAAAGCTTTGAAAAATAGAATCGAAAGGTTTTTATTATTGTTATTATCATCATTAAACTATATGTGACCGACTGATTGGCTGATCTGATAAACTAGTGACTGAATAAATGAATGAGGGAAGGAATTCATAAAAGAATGAAGGATGGCAGTGTGGGCGGAAAGAAGAATGAATGAAGATGTAATGAAGGGGCAACGTTCTAAAACAAAAAAGCAGACTATTAAGACAAGGAAAGAAAGAAAGGAATCAAAAAAAAAAGGAAAGAAGAAAGGAAAGAACCACAGGAGAAAGAAAAAAGAGGAAGAAAGAGGGCACGAAAGGAAGAAAGAAATAAAAATAGAGGAAAGAAAGAGAAACAGACGGAAAGACAGATATAAAGACAGAAATGAATAAATGAATGAAACAAGGTAAGAGAGAGAGAGAGAGAAAAGAAAGAAAGAAAAAGAAAGAAAGAAAGAAAGAAAAAAAAAAAGGAGAGAAAGTAAGAAAGAAAGGCGCGAAATGCAGTATAGTTGCCGTTTTGTGATCCACCATAACGTCTTCCGTCTTTTTTCTAGCTTTGAGATGTCCTTTCTTGACTGCGTCCTGCCGGAAAGCCTTATATAGACAAATAACGTTATGGACCTGCGTTCAGAAGGTAGCATAGTTAAAAAATAATCAGGAAATGGAAAGCGATACGGGAGTTGTCATGTACAAGTGTGTTCCTTTTCTGATCAGTTTCGCTGGATTGAGCAGTACTTTTTTAATGAATAGATCTTAGGTTAAAAAAAAAAAAAAATCAGTGATCATTTAGGTGAAACTATAGTGACGTACGATGTTTGGGACATTCTGCAACAACAGAGCATCCGTCACATGTGCATATCACACAATCTGTGCGTGAAAACATCTACAGAAATGATGTCTTTCTTTCATAATTCTTTGTATGGCTGTTGAATTCTGCATCGAAGTTTTAAGTTAGAATAAACAGATTTGGGCATGTTGGGCAAAACTCTCTCTCTCTCTCTCTCTCTCTCTCTCTCTCTCTCTCTCTCTCTCTCTTCCCGCTTGTGTGTGTGTATGTGTGTATGTGTGTGTGTGTGTGTGTGCGTGTGTGTGTGTGTGTGTGTGTGTGTGTGTGTGTGTGTGTGTGTGTGTGTGTGTGTGTGTGCGAGCGCGCGCGCGCGTGTGTGTGTACGTGTGCGCACGTGCGTTTTTATGATTAGTCATATAATGCATGGGTCATTTAACAGTTGAGCTGACCACTATGACTGTTGACACTTTTTGATCCCCCTCGCATCCTTAAATGGATCCTCAAGCATAGGCTCAAATATTTACCCGTACCTTTTATATTTGATTTTTTTTTTTTTAGCTTTTCAGCAACATGTTTCTTTACTACACTCTATTTTCCTTTTCTACCCTTCACAGGCTGCTTTGGGGTGCTGCTGGATTCCGTTTTTTTAACCCTTTGGTGGAGAAAATGCCAGGGAATCGTAGACTGTGATATATTTCTACGTCATGCCAAGGGACCACAGATACAATCAGCCTTGTCTCCGGGATTAGTCCGATCCAGCAGACGAAAGGCTTAGGAGCTGGCAATATGAACAGTTCTGTCTTCAAGATGGGTTTTGATGGTCTCCATGGGTTATATAGAAGGGTTTTTAATATTTAAATACATTTCCCTGACTTTTCATTCTCATTTTTCTTATCCCCCCCATCCCCCCCCCCCCCCCCTCGAATGGTGTTGCGGGTTCGAATCTCCGCCGGGCCGTTTTGGTACAGGGGGATTTTCCCTCGGAGTTAACATTGGTTCTGACTCCATTTCCCATACAGTTCTTCGAATGAGACTATAAACCGAGGTTCCGTGAGTGAACGCACGCATAACATCTTGAACACATGAAATCCCATCACCAACTTTCGGAAGAGAAGGCCAGTTTGGCCGTTGGTATGGATGACACGTTACACATAGCATGCACCTTCCCCGAAGTTGGAGTATGGCTGCCTTAACGGCGGGGTAAAAAAACGGTCATACACACAAAACTCCACTCCCTTTCTTGGGCAGATGGGATTAATCCTTGCCTTTCTATACAGGGAGTGTCCGCAGAAGTATCAGCCTGCGTACGCAGAAGAAGACCCCCCCCCCCCCCCCCCCCCCCCCCCCCCCCCCGCCACCTGATTTTTTCCAGTTCGAATCTTTGCCAAGTCATTAACAATATAATGATAAAGGATTTAGTAGTCTGCACTTGAAAAAGAGAGAGAGAGAGAGAGAGAGAGAGAGAGAGAGAGAGAGAGAGAGAGAGAGAGAGAGAGAGAGAAACTAGTTGTTTGTCTGTCTGTCTGCCTATTTGCATGTCTCACTGTATGCCTGAACTTTTCTCTAAACATCAAACTCCCACCCGCCTTACTACCTACGTACAAATCTACGTATATACTTGCCTACCTACAACACCTGCATCTCTATCTATATAAATACACACGTACTGACGTACACACGTGCATCCATGCATGCCGTCATACATACATACATACACACACACACATAAGTGCATGTTTGCTTGCTGGCATCCATCCAAGTGTGTGTGTGTGTGTGTGTGTGTGCGCGTGTGTGCGTGCGAGTGTGTGTGTGTGTGTGTGTGTGTGTGTGTGTGTGTGACACTGAGTATCATCAGTTTGCCGGCTGTCTACCTGGT
>JADBJO010005972.1:40000-52500 GCA_016801955.1 Conus betulinus | reverse complement strand
GTATCTCTGTTTGAAAACAAGATGTAGTACTGTATACATGCCTCAGTGACCCATAAAAGTGCAAATATTGATAGAAAATGCTCCAGAATACCCGGAGAAGATATTTAAGCATTCTTCATAGCTCTCTGGAAGGATGGGTGTCAATATCTGGACAACAGCAACAACAATGTATCATAGCACACACATAAGTGCTCACTACGTGTGTGTGTGTGTGTGTGTGTGTGTGTATGTGTGTGTGTGTGTGTGTGTGTGTGTGTGTGTGTGTGTGTGTGTGTGTGTGTGTGTGTGTGTGTGTGCGCGCGCGCGCGCGCGTGTGTGTGTGTATGTGTGTGTGTGTGTGTGTGTGTGTGTGTGTGTGTGTGTGTGTGTGTGTGTGTGACTGGATACAAAAGCAAAGAGAGAGAGTTCGTCCTCACCAACAAAACATGTAAATAAAACACAAACAAAACCGCACAGAAACAAAAACATATCACAAACAAACAAAAAAAAATGATAATACGGTAGCCATGATACCATCATCATCACTTCCGCAATAATCAGTATCAAAGAACACCAGATGGTAAGAATTCAGTTCAGCAAAAAATTTGAACTCATTAGGCCTACTGTTGATTTTTGCATTGTGTAATTCTATCTCATACCGTTTATTCAATTTAAAAAAAAAAAACAAAAACACATACTTGAAAAACAACTTGCCGTTTTACATTCGTAAACATGGTGGTTGAGACAAGTATTAACATCAGGGCAAAATATCATTTACACCCAGTTATACTAAAAAGCACGAGATTACGAGAAATATGAATATAAAAAAATAAGTGAACCATAACGTTAGATGGATAAAAGCTATCTTAAGAGAGAGAGAGAGAGAGAGAGAGAGAGAGAGAGGGAGGAAGGGAGAGAGAGGGAGAGTTTTTTTTTTTTTTCCATTTAGCACTTGAGCCCAATAGACAAGGAGGGGGGGGGGGGGGGGAGGGGTCGTATTCACCGAAGCAAAACGCTGAACTTCCATATGGTCATACGCTCACTGATACACACCTCTCCACCGTTCTTTCTCTCCCACCTAGTCCCCGTCAATCCACTCTACAACACTTTCATTATGATTAGATAACAACATAGCAACACTTGAGCTGTTTGGGGGTATGAAAAAGAATTTATCGAACACACAGCAGCCTTTTATTTGTCAACATTCGCAGTACAACACAATATAAAAACAAGTGTTCTTCGGTTTCACATTCACTTCTGCAAGATGGGCAGATCATAATCCTCCTCATCCGTACTTTCGTGACTTGAAAACCATTGCTTACAATTTTCAGATCACTAACCCTCAATTTAAATCTGATGAATATATCTCTGTGCCACTTATTTGTTACTAACTGAAGGTGTTTTCCTGCCTGGAAAGGGCTTTCAAAAGAACGGAAATAGCTATTTTTAACATTAGTTTCTGTTTCTGCATAGCGGTGTTACTTGAATCAGGAGATCAGTCTGTCTTTGAATCCTACCAAAAAATCGTTTTCATAAATAACTCCTTGGCTCAGACGGACAATACCGAACCCATTTTCTGTCCGAGGTTTCTGTACATGTGACAGCTCGTTAAAGTGACCAGACTTACGTTGTAACAAGAGTATTTCATAAGCTTGTCTACATATTCTTGACGTATTCTGCCCGAGAGTTAATCTTTGAAATTTGTTGATACTGCTCATGGCGATGTATTTTTGCTATATACTAGTCACATAAAGTTAAGCACAGGCTTTTGCACACAGGGGGTTGATTCATCCCTTCAAAAAACATTGTTTTTTTTTGTTATGCGGCAACCAATGATGGAATCTCACACAGCAGTGTGTAATCCAGCCTGTGTCAACTGGTAGTGCGCACGGGGGTCTTGGTGACCTCGTTACCGCGCGGGATAAAAAGTGCAAAGTTGCGTTAACTGTGCCTGTTTTTGCATCAAGCTTGCTGGCGACACAAGATGTGTAAAATGAAAAATTCTTTTTTCCCGTGCAAGAGCAGTCCTCTCAAGTGAGTTTTTATGCCCCCTTCTTTTGGCTGTTTAAGCGCGGGGTTGGTTTACTGTCAGCCCTTTCTCTCACCATGCCACCACGAAGAAAACTTAGCACCTTTGACAAAACCAGGGCGATTGCGTGGATACAAGATGGCATTGCAAAGGCTGAAGTGGCGCGACGACTTGGTGTGCATCATTCAGTTATTGTTAGACTGAATCAGCGTTTTTAGGGCGACCAACAGCGTTGAAGAGAGGCCACGGTCAGGTCGGCCTAGGCAGACTACTCCCAGAGAAGATCGTTTCATCGAGAGGCAGGCCCTATTGCAGCGGGATACCACTTCCACCAGCATCCAAAGGCAGCTTCGTATGGCAAATAACACCATCCTCAGCCGTCAAGCCATACGAAACCGTCTTCACCACTTCGGCCTCAGATCACGTCGCCCAGCTGTTCGACCACGACTGCTAGCAGCCCATAGGCTGGCTCGCCGAGCTTTCTGCCATCGTCATGTGAGATGGACCAACAACAGTGGTCCCAGGTCCTCTTTTCAGATGAGTCGCGGTTTAGTCTTGAACACAATGACGGCCGAACTAGAGTTTGGAGGCGTGTTGGTGAACGTTACATTGATGCAGCTGTTCGCCAGACCAGGGCCTTTGGGGGAGGATCTGTTATGGTATGGGGTGCCTTCAGCCTCCACCACAAGACACCACTCTACCATATTGATGGAAACCTCACAGGCATCCGCTATCGGGATGAAATCCCTGGCGCCTTTCGTTGTTCCGACCATGCAACGGATAGGACCCATGGCAGTCTTCCAAGACGACAATGCTCGGCCACATAGGGCCGGGTGGCCGAAAACTTCATTGTGCAGGCCGGCATCAACAGGATGATCTTCCCGGCGTATAGTCCCGACCTCAATCCCATCGAGCATATGTGGGATGAGTTGGGGAGACGTGTGAAGGAGAACCATCCACCTCCCAGAGACCGCCAGGATCTCTTCCAAATGCTGCAACTGGAATGGCAGAGAATCCCTCAGAGGGTCATCAGAACACTGGTCAACTCGATGAGAGAGTCGCTGCGTGGAATGTCTCGCCAATGGCGGTGGCCACACCCACTATTGAAATGATTTTGTGAACTGAACAGATTTTGCGAACTTTGATTTCGACCCATCCTCTGTTTATTGTCTGTAAATCAACAACCGTTCATTCGATCCCAATGAAATTCAATGTACGTTGGAACAAGATAATGAATTAAATCTGTTCCCAATTTCAAAATCGTGGCTTTTATATTTCGTGACGTGGAACTTTTAGCAGTGTCACTGCGACCGAAATACCTGCCACGTGAGTTCGGACAGCTCTTCATGACTGTTGTTTACGTGCCACCATCCGCAAATACTGTACGTGCAGCTGCAGAAATCACGGACTCTGTTCACGCTCTGCAGGCCATGTCACCCGACGCACCGTGCTTTATCCTCGGAGATTTTAATGACTGTGACCTCAATTCAAGCCTGCCTTCTTTTAAACAGTATGTGTCATGTTTTACAAGAAAGGATAAAATACTTGATTTATGCTACTGTAATATACCATCTGCATACAAGTGTGTTCAGCTCCCCCCTGTTGGTCAGTCTGATCACAATGCCATTCATCTCTTGCCAGCTTACAGACCAAAAGTGAAAACACAACCTATCACTAAAAAGCAAGTGCAGTGTTGGACACAAGAAAGTGTTGATGAATTACAGGCTTGTTTTGAATGTACAGATTGGAATTTGTTTTTGAATTCTAGTTTGACATTAACGAAGCCACCGATGTTATTTCCAGCTACATTTCTTTCTGTGAACACATGATTGTACCTACTAAAACTATCAAAATATTTCCCAACAACAAACCTTGGGTTACAAAATCTCTGAAAATAACTCTAAATGAGAAAAAAAAGAGCTTTTCAATCAGGCAATAAATGCGATCGTAAGGTTGTACAAAAGAAACTGCAAACGGAGATTGAAGAATCAAAGAGAGCTTACAAGAGAAAAGTTGAAAACATGTTCCAGAATGGAAATATGCGAGATGCATGGAAAGGAATAAAGGTTTTATCAGGTTCAGGTAAATGTTCAAACCAAAATATTAGTAACAAAAAAAACAGCAAAGAACAGAAGCAATTTGCAGAAAAGCTGAACGATTTTTACTGTAGATTTGATGATAAAGATTTTTAGTAAAGAATTAAAAGGAAGTGAAGGAAGAACTCCAAAGCAATGTTAAAAAACGATGTTGATGGAAGTGATTCTGTTGTGATTGAGGAAAAATGATGTTCAGTTTTGTTTACCTGGTCACTTAGAGAATGTATAATTCCTGTTTTATGGAAAAATGCCACTGTATGTCCTGTTCCCAAAAAACGCAACCCAAGCTGTTTAAATGATTACCGACCAGTTGCCCTCACATCTGTTGCAAATGAAATGTCTTGAAAGAATGTCCTCAGTTATGTTTTAAAAGAAAAGATACTACACAGTACCAAGACCCGTTTCAGTTCGCATACCAACAGAACAGATCAACAGATGATGCCACACTCACACTTCTCCATCATGCTTTTTCACACCTCGAAAAACCTGCCTCCTTTGTACGCATTCTCTTTATTGATTTCTCATCAGCATTCAACACCATACAACCACATCTGATGGCAAAGAAACTCATTAACATAAATGTGGGTAACAAGCTCATTCTTTGGATAATTGATTTTCTACACAGAGGACACAGTCTGTTCGATATCAAAGTGTTGTTTCGTCTTCCAGAGTCATTTCAACTGGCGCACCCCAGGGTACTGTTTTATCACCAGTGCTTTTTACTCTGTACACAAATGATTGTTCAGGAAGTGATTCAACTTGTACATTAAATATTCAGATGACTCAGCACTTGTAGATCTTTCCAACTCTGATTCTGTTTACTTCAAGGAGGTTCAAAGATTTGTTGACTGGTGCGATCATAACTATCTTGATCTGAATGTAACAAAAACGAAAGAAATGTTGATTGATTTTAGAAAGAATCCAAAAGCTGTACCACCACTTTTATATCAAGGTGCTGAAGTAGAACGTGTTGAATCATACAAATATTTAGGAACTTTTATAGATAATAAGCTGAATTTTAAATCCCATGTTGAGTATGTCCACAAAAAAAATGTCAAACCAGATTATATTGTCTTCGCAAGCTGCGATCATTTCATGTGAAATACTGACATTCTTCGGACATTTTATCATGCTTCTTGGAATCTGTTTCTAACTTTCTCATTTATGTGTTGGTATGGTGGGTTGACTGTGAAGAGCAGAAATGTGCTTGAGAAAGTGGTGAACGTGGGAGGAAAAATCGTTGGTGAGAGACACAAAAAAGTCTGAGTGAGCTATATAGGTGCCGTGTTAGTTGTAAAGCGAAGAAGATTACGTGTGACCAGACCCACGTCCTTGCAAATCAGTATGACCTTCTTCAGTCAGGACGAAGATATCGATCGGTTAAATGCAGAAGTGTCAGATTTAAACAAAGTTTTATTCCCCTGTCCATTGATTTCTTGAACCGAGAAGATGTTTAATTGAAATCTGTCGTGTGTGTGTGTGTGTGTGTGTGTGTGTGTGTGTGTGTGTGTGTGTGTGTGTGTGTACAGGTGGGGGGAGGGGGCGTATGCGTCTGTTTGCTATTCTATGGATGGTATAAATACGGTTGGCAGGTGGGAAGTTTACTTGATGTGGCATTGCGGTATACCGAATGAGAGAGCTAAAAATTTAGTCTGCGGGGATTGGCTAGGCTATTTTTGAAAATACAGACCGTATGTTCGTGTATCTATGTTTCTGTCTCCTTACATAGATTCGTTTTTGTTAGTTTCAATCTTTATGTAGATATTGTTTTTTTTTTTCTATGGAAATGAAGATGTGCATAAAAAGATTGACATAAAGAAAATTGTGTAACCTACGCAGTAATCTGACTTTCTCACTTGTGTCACGACGATCATGTCAAACCAAGAACTGTTTCACTCCTCTGTTGCAGCTCGATGTCATTTCTGCACTGCCAACCACGGGGATGGACGATATTGCAGAGACCATCCTCCTTTCCCTGGATGTCGAGTCCCTTCGTCAGGCAGAACAGGTCTGCAAGGAGTGGTATCGCATTATCACCCGAGGGCAAGTTGTGGAAGAAGCTCTTCACAGGGAAATCACTCAGAGACAGTCGCTGGAGGGCCCTCTCTAAGCGATACAACTGGCAAGACAATTTCGTAGAGCAGGTGGATGATGAGGTACGACGAGATCACCAATTATACAAACGTCTGTATCTAGCCATCGTCCGTGATATTAAGCTATTAGAGTCCAACTGGAGGACAGGTCGCTATTCTCTGCAGAGAAATATTTGCCGCAGTGAGAGGCCAGGTGTGTACTGCTTGCGGTTTGATGAAGACAAGATTGTGAGTGGCCACAGAGATACCACTATCAAGATCTGGGATCGTACCACCCTTGGGTGTGTGAAAGTGTTGAAAGGCCACACGGGTTCTGTTCTCTGTCTTCAGTACGACGAGAACATCCTCATTTCTGGCTCCAGTGACGCCACGGTCAGGGTGTGGGACGTGCAGACAGGTGCTCTGATGAATACTTTGCATGATCATTCCCAAGCTGTGTTGAGCCTCCACTACTGCGACGACACCTTGGTTACCTCCTCTAAAGGTCAATCAGTAGTGGTGTGGAAAATTCAGTCTCCAACAGACATCAATGTGCGGCAACGGTTGGTTGGACATAATGGTTCTGTCAACGTGGTTGAATTTGATGAGAAATATATAGTGACGGCATCCAGCGATAGCACTATAAAGGTGTGGAAGAAAAACCACGTGTGAATTTGTGCGCACACTGAATGGCCACACCCGAGGAATTAGCTGTATGCATTATCGTGGTGATTTGGTGGTAAGCGGAGGCACGGACGGAGCCGTCAGACTGTGGAATATCGAGACCGGCGTCTGTCTGAGAGCTCTAATGGGACATAACTCATTGGTTCGCTGCGTTCGGTTTGACAGCAGGCGGATTGTCAGTGGTGATTATGATGGCCAAATCAACATCTGGGACCTGCAGGCAACCCTGAACCCCACCAAACGTAGTTGTAATTTCTGTGTGGTCATGCTTAAGGAGAGGACTGGCAGAGTCAACGGACTCCAATTTGATGACGTGCAGATCGTCAGCGGTTCAGCTGATGACACCATCATCATCCGGGACTTTCTGAGCGAGCGTTATCCTCAGGCAGAAGACGTGCCAACCCCGCCGGATCAGCCACTGTAGATATGTGTTTCATTTTGTGTGTCGCGTCAAAGACGGTCTTAACTTTTTTTTTTTCAGTCTGCCCCTCACTCTGCTGCGACTGGGAGTGGTTCTGCCTCCCAAACTTATCTTGATATTCAGGTAACAAGCAGAGGTGTGATATTTGGCGTGGATGGAATCGTTTGGTAACCGACTGTCCCCGTGCTTTGTCACGTGTGTGGCAGCCAAGTCATGCTGTTTGGTCGACTGAGACATGCTGGAACAAGACTGATGATGAAACATGATGCCTAGTGGACTCTCATAGGTAGATGGACAAGTATTAATGAACGGTTTCTGTATTAGAAAGGCATGTTAATGAGTACACATGGTGACGATAATCGTTTTAACCGTAAAATGTAGGTAGGATTCCATATAGATCCCCCCTCACTTCATCATAGTCCACTTGTCTCTTCTCTTGAGACAGCATTCTTCCAACAAACAACATAGAAAAAAATCAACCTGCTGAGCTTAATGCTGACCTGGAATTCGATAGAATCTCTTTCCCGTGAATGTGCTCCATATTTTCAGCCCACAGAAACGCGGCAGACGTCCGTCCTGCCTTGTCTATTGGGCACTTTCCCTTTAAACATCAAACGTTAACTCGGGTTTGGTAAATATGATGACATTGTTGACTCTTCGTAACTAACCTGCATGTGACAGAACTTTTTGAACAGAAAAAAAAACACTCTGTTCTGTGAGGGGTGTCGAGGAAGACGGGCTATCATGAAAAAATCCTTCCAACTTTACTGATTTTTGTATCACTGGGCACGCTTTGCCTCTGAAGTTTTAGCCAGTTTCTCCACCTCTTCTGTAGGGTAACACATATCAATAGCCGGTTGCACTTATATCATTTCGGGGACAGGGGGAGGGGGGGGGGGGGGGGGGGTGGGCACTACAAAAAGAAAGAGCGAGTGATGAGCCGGGGTGGTTTAACACTGACATCATCATTCCTGGTTAGACACTCTGACCCCTGTGGAGGTTAGTGAGAACACAGCTTCCGCCTCTGTTGTTTACCACCGACCCCACTCTTAATCGGACAAGAACACGCCAGTGTTTCTTTCTGTGTTTGCCAGAGAAGTTACACAGGCAGCCTACCCAAGACTGCTCTAAACAAATCACAGGATCTTGTTGACCTTGCAGTACTCGTGAGTCAACACGGATAACGTTCGCTGTTGACAATCACCACCTGTTTTCAACTGCAAAGGAAGTTCTTAGTCCACTGTGCCACAGTGGCTTGAACAGACGAAGGTTGTGGGTCACGTTTTTTGGTTGCCTTAAAAACAAACACATGCATATATGCTTTGGTATTCCCATGCCGGCGCTTCAGTGCCCTTGTCCACAGAAGTTTAATGGCCGTGTCTTATAGAAACAATTCTGTTGATCCTAGCATACGATGTTGTCGCAGTCATTGGGTTTCTGATAGTCCCGAGGATAATAGTGGTTCCCCAGCATCTCACGTATCTGTCAAGGAACTTTCTGTATTGCTGTAGGTCTGGTATTCTTTCTGTGCTGAAACACTCCCGAAGGAGCTATGAGTCCAGCCTGTGGAACCATGATGGTGAACAGCAAGGCCTAGGAGAGAGGGGCCTTCAGCAAGCTCACCAGCAAGTTCATCCCAAATCCTCAAAACAAATTCATCGTCGATAGCTTGGATATGCCTGGAACTGCGTGTCGCTGTGAGGTACAAGCCAGACAAAATTTACCTGGTTTACGGGAGGGAAGGTCGAGGCGACAGATGGATGGACGCTGTCATCTATGATGCGGTGCTCCTGACACGGCGAATCTCTAACAATTCATTAGCCACACAAAATTAGGCACTGTCATCTATGATGCGGTGCTCCTGACATGGTGAATCTCTAACAATTCATTACCCACACAAAATTAGGCAGACGGCCTTCAGCCAATATAAGCAGTTCAGCATTTGAGAGAAGAAGGACACTACTGGTTATGGTAATACCCATAATGAGCAAGGGTAACAATTTCAGTAACGTAAACAGAAATAAGACATGCGTGACAAGCAGAGAGACAGGTAGGCTGGCCGCGGTAGCGTGATCAACTAAATCCATTGCCATAAAATCTGGCGGAAAACCCAAACCAAAACATTATAAGATCGCCTTTCTGAGACATTGCGATCACGGGCGGAAAATCTCATTTGCTAAATTCAATTGAAGATATTAAAGATAGCAGAATTTAAACAGGTGGCGACCTATTTAATCGTTGGGAATCGAGTCTGATGACAGGTTGCATGTTTCCAGTAGAAGGTTAAGATCATGAAGAATGTGGACTAGAAGCATGCGGAGCAGCAAGATACATGTTGCCGGTAAAGGTCCCATTCACTGTCGCTCCACAAGGACATATGGCTGCTTTTGTATGGAATCTAATGAATTATGTTGAATTCATAGATAAACTTCTCTTACTCACGTACGTTTTATATTCATTAAGGGTTGCTGGATAGATGTCAACGTGTACGAAATATTAACTTTTTCAGCATGTTAACGCTAAACCGATGTCATCATAGGGGAACGAAAGGATATCTTCCATGGCAGGACTGCGGTCAAGCTTTCCTTTGTGAAAGCTACACTCAAGGTATCATCGGGATAGTATCTGCCATGCACTCTTATTGTCTTTTCCTTCTTCTGCCAAGCACTTTGTTACTGTATAATGTACGTAAGAGTACGAGAGAGAGAGAGAGAGAGAGAGAGAGAGAGAGAGAGAGAGAGAGAGAGAGAGAGAGAGAGCGTGCTTGATAGATAAGATGTTTGTGCAAGCGTATTTTATGGTCAGATATGACTGTTGCAACCCTTTTTAAGGTTCAAGAACTTACACACCCATACACTCACAGCAGAACCGTTGGCAACTACTTCGCAGTATTCCCAAAGGTGATTTATGCTTTTGCCTAGAAATCCAATTTTAACTATTGTAAAGAAGTTAGACATCTTTACAAGTGTGTTAGTGTTGATTAAAAAGAAATTATAATTCAGAAATGAACAGAAAACTTCTGTTTGGTTTGGCAGTGGTTAGAATCAGGGATTGTTGTTGGGAGGTGGACATAGAGATTATTGCGGGAGTTTGGGGTCAAGCTATTTTGCACTAAGTTAGATTATAGTCACATAGGCTGAAAAATCTGGGATCTGGAATCTGGGAGTTCAGGTTTTCTTTGGAAAGTTCGGGTGTTGTATCAAAGTAGAAAAAAATTCTATTTAGCAAAGTGTGCTTACGACACTTATTCTTCCTCTTTCTGGAAAAACATGTCTTAGATCTGAACGCAATGTATGTAAAAATACGGTTATTGGTGTTTTTTCTTAAAGCCTTCTTTTAAATATGAACATAATGTGTGGAAAACCTGTTATTGCTGCTGCTTTTTTCAACAATTTTGGCTGCAGGTTTGAGCCAAATATGCGCCTAGCATATGTTTCTGCTGTTGCCAACAAATGCTCACAGTCATTGTCACTGTGGCTTCTGAACACTCCGGAAGAAATGTGGTTACAGATATTTTCATTGATTAGTTGAGAACATACTCCACGTACGGCAAACACAGAAAATGTCCACTTTTTCACGTTTCATACTGTGGTGACAGTACAGAATGCTCATGGTGACCATTCTTTTTTTTTTTTTTTTTTTTTTTTTTTTTTTTTTTTTTTTTAAACAAATCAAATACTTACCAGTAACTACCACCACTTACAGCTCCCATGAACACGCGGATATCAACGGCGTTGACACGGACTCTTTAAGGGCACAGCTGTGGTCATGAAATACACATTTAGGTCACCTGGAGAGTAGGGCATGAACTGCCAGTGAATTTGATTTTTTTTTCCCATGCTAACCAGTGAAGATAAGAATAATCAAGATGATGCTACGGGATTCCATTCTCGAACTATGCTCCCACCATAAACAGACGGCACTGAGCTGTGCGGTTCCAGTCTTCTCATCTGAGCTCCCAGCACACTCAGCTTTGGGTGGGAACTAGCATGGAGCCAAAAAATACCGCAGAGAAACTCCTGGGATGAGAATCGAACCTACGACCTTCCGATCCGCAAATCAACGATGCTGACCACCGGATCACGGCGGCTTGTTTGGATCATATACCCTTGGTGGCCAGACTGAAAGTGGTGTAGGGACAAACCGTTGACATATCGGTGTGGATCCCTTACAGAATGCGGGCCCATGTGACTTTTTTTTAAAAAAAATTCATCTAAAACTGTGAGAAACGTGTGTCACACCTTCGTTGACGGTCAAACTCTAAAAACTGGAGAATTCAGCGGCCTGTGAATATATCAGTGTTAGTACTACTGTTTTAGCGACTAAACAATGAACCCAGCAAATATACTGTGATACTCGAGTGAATGAAACAAAAGCGGATTTCAAAGAGTCCCCCCCCCCCCCTCCCACACACACACTTATCCTCTGAATGTCTTCCTCTTTCCCGAAGACGTAGCAGGTACTGGCATTGAAAAGAAGTAAATACAATCATTTGGGTATCACGTCTGATAGTCTGAAAGGAGGAAGAATTGGGGAACTGTGTTTTATTCCCCATTGTGTGAAAAAAAGAATTATAGAATGTGTGCGATTTTTAACAAAACACATTTTACCTTTTATTGAAAACATTTTCTTTTACCCACGTCATGATCTTGTGACGAGTCAAGCCAATCAGTACAATTACCCTCCTTTTGGTTTTGAATCGGTACGAACGCACTAAAAATAAATGCTGGTATGACAAATATATTGGTTTACCATTTTTGTTCTTTTATGTTTGGAGTGTTTTGTGGTTGCGTGGATAGGGGAATGTGGACTTGAAAAGCCTGTTTGTGGTTGGGTGGATTGGGGAATGAGGACTTGAAAAGCCTGTTTGTGTGGTTGGGTGGATAGTGGAATGTGTACTTGAAAAGCCTGTTTGTGGATGCGTGGATAGGGGAATGTGGACTTGAGAAAACCTGTCTCTCCCCATCCAGCATTAAACGGGTCCTGATTCAGTTCAGGGAAGGATAAAGGAGTTGAAAGAGAGGGATGGGTTCTCCCTTCCACCATGCCATCCCGCACACACGGCGAATCTCCAACAGTTTTCTGTCTTTTCTGCCATGAGGCTATGGGACTGTTAACATCTCTTTCAATTGAAACCATCCTTTAGCTTTATTCCTTACAGATACATCCATAAACGCCCATGTATATCCCCTCTGTCCGTATACCTTACGAGTCCGCAC